>MU179298.1:365269-523232 GCA_016767475.1 Suillus weaverae
GCTTACCTGTTGGAGGAACATGGCATGTCTGGTTGTAATCCGGTAGCATTGCCCATGGATCCAACCTTTCCTTTTGGACGGCCCACTGACATCCACCTGCATATCAGTGATCTCCAATCTGAATACCATAAGATTGTCAGTGAGCTACTCTACCTCGCTATGTACACACGCCCCAACATTGCACTGACTGTCATGCGCCTCGCTCAACATAATGTGGCCGCAGAGCCCAAACACTATGCTGCCACAAAACATGTTCTTCATTATCTGTTGGGTACCCTCCACCTCCACGCGCATTATGGCAGACCAGGCATTAATCCTGACTTACACAGCTTTAGCAATTTGGACTGGGCATCTTGTCCCGAAGACCATATTTCGATCACTGGTTATGTCTGGTTCCTCAATGGCAGCCCTATATCCCATTCAGCAAAGAAACAAACCATGCATGCTCTCTCATCCACCAAGGCTGAGTACATGGCACTCACTGCAGCCATTCAGGATGGTCTCTGGTTACAATCACTCTTCAATTGCCTATCATTTCCGTTATCACTCCCCCTCCATCTCTTCGCTGACAATGCTGGTGCGATCACGCTCTCAAAAGAAGCCGCCAACCATATCCACACGAAACACATTGATCTACGCTATCACTTCATCCGTCGGCACATTGAAGAAAACACCTTTCTGCCTGTTTGGTTGTCGACTCACAAGAACACTGCCAACATTTTCACAAAGCCTCTGCCCCGTCCAGCTTTCGTTCATCACCATTCGGGTCTCGCATTAGTGTGTCGTTGAGGGGGTGTGTTGGACTATCAACTTCGTCATTGTCTCTCTTTCTTGTCATCATCGTTTCCTTTCTCGTCTCTGGCATCCTGGTCTTTATTCTATAGCTTATAATCTGTTTGTTTTACTTTATTTACACCTCAGTGGTTCTCTTCACGACACTGAGGTATGTATCATGTTCAGTCTGCACACCAACTCATACTTATCGTATTTCGTCTCTAGACTTGTCTTTTAGGTACTATCAATGTTAGTGGTTCTCTTCATGACGCTGAGACTTGTCTTTTAGCTTCCGTTTCCATCACCATCATCTTTGTACTGGCGTTATTTTTTTTAGGTTACTGTCTATTTGTACCTGAATCACACTGGGGACCCCTTGTTAATTAATGTTTTTAGTAAGTTAGTAATTATCATTTATCCTTTGTTTGTAGCGGTTTACAAATGCAGAAATTCCCATTTCACGTGCCTGCATTACTCTACCTTCTCCTCCGACTTTACCTGCAGAGTAGACTGCTCGTCCTCTGCGCCAAAGCGCTGTTAATTCTACCTAAACTAGCTACAACACCATGTCTGCGCCAGAAGTATATTCAATCGCCAAAACTCCAGTAACGTGCCACGCATTCAACGCGGACCGCAGCCGTACGTCCTACCTCGATATATCCTTTGAATGCTAAGTAGTGAACGCCTTCAACGCAGAGGTTGCTGTGAGCTTGAATGACAACAACGTCCAGATTTATTCAAAGCAGGGCAAGGAGTGGATTCTATCTGAGACACTCTCCGAGGTGTGTTATGATCGGTGCATACATCAACATGCACTGACTACTAATTCTTCAGCACGATAAACTGATCACGTCTATCGATTGGGCCCCGAACTCCAACCGCATCGTCACCGCCTCACAAGATCGCAATGCATACGTCTGGTCTCTCTCTCCCGATCCGCTTACTGGAAAGATGGTGTGGAAGCCTACCTTGGTACTTCTTCGTATCAACAGAGCCGCTACCTTTGTCCGTTGGAGCCCCAATGAAGACAAATTTGCAGTCGCCAGCGGTGCAAGGTATGTATTCTCTTCTTTTCGAGAAGATGTCATTTCATCAAATATATACAGGGCGATTGCTATTTGTTCATTTGATGCCGAGAACAATTGGTGGGTGGCAAGGCAGCTCAAGAAACCAATCAGATCGACCGTCCTGTCTATCGACTGGCATCCGAACAATGTCTTACTAGCTGCAGGGAGCGCCGATATGAAGGCACGCGTGTTCTCCGCTTACATCAAAGATGTAGACAAGAGGTAATGGCAAGCTCTGGATTGCAGTCATATTGTTTACCTTGATTTGTAGGCCCTCACCTACCATCTGGGGCGAGAAGCTTCCCTTCAACACTATCTGTGGAGAATACAGCAGCCCTGCAGGCGGTTGGGTCCACGCAGTCGGATTTTCTCCTTCTGGAGATGTCTTAGCTTTTGCCAGTAAGTCACAGCATATTCGCATTGCGGGCAGGAAGACCTACAACTTTCACAGGTCACGATAGCTCGATCAGCATAGTTTACCCTGGCGGTCCCATGGTTTACAATATTCGCATTAGTTCTTTGCCATACGTGACTTTAACCTGGACTTCCGAAGATGCCCTGGTTGCAGCTGGCCACGATTGTCAGCCTGTCGTTTTCTCGGGCTCGGAGCAGGGTTGGGCCCTTATCGGCACTTTAGATGATACCACCGCTCCCAGTGCATCGAAGGCTCCTGGTGCAAGGACTGGGACTGTTGGGAGGTTGAACAGTTCAGCATTCAACACATTCAGGAACGCGGATACGCGTGGACATACTGGAGGAGACAATGCTTCTGACACGGAACTGCTCACTGTGCATCAGAACACGATCACCAGCGTCAGGCCGTACGCGTATAGCGGTGAGGGGGTCATTGACAGGGTGAGCACTACTGGAGTGGATGGAAAGCTTGTCATTTGGGATGTTAATGCTGTATCGGCCCTTACTGGCAAGATGGGCGGCTTGAGGGTTTGATAAATTGTCGTACAGTTAATCGTACAGTGAATAATGTGGTATGCAAGTATGTACGAAATAAAGTTCTACTCTTTGGATGAGTATCATCTTTGTAGAGTAGTGTCAGCCGTCGCGTACCCTCAATCTATTAGACTTGCTGCTCGTTGATGACGCCCCAGACTGATGCTTTGAACTGTACCATCTAGATCAGCCTGAAATTGCAGAAGCGAAGAGGTATCAGCATACCAATGTCAACACCAGGCCCATTTTTCTCTCCAACACTCTTAAACGCGCAATAAGATTCTCATCTGGTCCCTCGGATAGCTGTCTCGTGATAACGGTCAACTGTCACATCATCACAGATCAGGATCATGCTCGTCTCACTCGAAGATGCGGCAGTATGGACCCACATCTTTGACGTGTTGGGATAGCTTGGCGTACTCCCACAAAACATTCGCCTCCAGCGCGGTCAGACTGGCGTGCGATTCGTACGGGTTCGCATCGAATATGCCGACGACGGTCCCAGACATGATTGTGAAACCCACAAAAGATTGGTCGGAACTCCGTATTACCAGATGCTTGCGAGACCCGGCCTACAGCCAAATTTTCCAGCTCGCGTTTGTCTTGGTGCTTGTCTTATGCCAAGTGTGCGATGAGGCGGCAAAGTTCCTTTTTGGACGTATAAAACCTCTACCGGCGGAAAAACAAGAACATTGCCTCCGAATTGATACAGACGCATACCATAAACGAGTATGTTCTCCTGTTCTGGCCTGCCACCAGCGGGTAATACAAGATCCTTATTGATCCCGACGCACAGTTTACCGTGCAATGTCTCTTCCGAGACACTGCAGGACGGGAGACCTCGGGAGACTCCCAAATTTCCTTTTTGGTCGACTAAAACCTCCTCCGGCGGTGAGACTATTGATACCGCATAAACCTCGAGTTGCCGCCCGTATACCCGCTGCCATCCTCGCGGCACAAGAGACAGCCCCTGAATGACACAATCGTCATGATGAAGGTAAGGTACGATCAGTTTGCCAGTACAGTTCATTGAAAGGGAGGAATCCTAGCCCGACCCTCGACGGACATAATTCGCACCGTCAAAGTCAAGTTAAAGAGTGGTTACCATAATTGCTTACAGTTCTCAAAGTCTAACAGAGTCTAAGTGGGAGGTAGAAGGGTAATTGAATGATTCGCGTACGGTCGTCATAAATCCGGAGCAATCGGGTGCTCGTCCTTGTTCTAACAAGATCCAAACTCTGACCTAGGAGTACTGCTCAGAAGCGAGTAGCCTATCCTTTAAATCTCGCTCAGCGAGCGACGCCAATTCGTTTACCCGCGAAAAGTCCACTTGCATATGGTTTGCTAATGAGTATTAGCTTGATGTAAAACAACTGCTCTTGTCGATGCGGGCTAACGTTTTAAGCGCCCGCGATCGTAATACGCGATCCTACGCGATCACGAAAAACATTTTCATCTGATACTTCCGAATTTTTAATGATTTCTCACGGTCGAAAACTGGCTCAAAGTTGCCTTATTTGGATATCCCTCCTTGGACGCAACAATATCAGCATGCTCCCCTAGTAAACAATAGTCCTGGGATAGCCCGATCCCTTAAAACAGGCCGTGGTCTCTTATTTTACTCTGCTCATTTCTAGCATCATCACATATGCATTCAACTCTTGTGACTGCATCACATCCATTCCCATCAAGACCCTTCCCTCCTCCATCTCTCACTGATGTCCCTCATGAATATATCATCGACCAGCTGAGGACTCTCGCGTCTCACTACTGGGATAGACCACAGACTGCAGATTGTACAATCAGTAAGTCTTAATGTTTTATTTACGGAATGTTCTAATCTCTTCTGTAGTCGTACCTGTTCCACATCATCGACCACGTCCAGCACATGATTCCCCAGTCACTTCGTCAGACTCTTCACCAGAGCCCTCACCAAGGGTTCAGGTAGACACTGGCAGACGGGTAACGGAACCTGCTATCCATGCCGTGCCTCGAATTAAATTAAGAGTAAGTCATGCTGTTCATCGAAGACGCATAGTCCTTATTGTTTTCCGTTCGTAGTTGCATATGGACTACCTTTCTTCGCACTCGACGTTGCTACGAGGTCTCTTCAGCGGTGCATCGCCCAATGATCTCATTCGCGCTGGCGCCACTCAACCCCGACATCCTCCCCTACATGTTCCAGAAAGCCGTCTTCCTTCTCTTCTCCCTTCCCCGCCGTCACACCCAACTCTCTTTCTCCCCGTTCCCGATCCATCTTCCATACATCTCATTTTTCACTGGATGTACTTTGGGCAGACAGCATTCATGGAAGATTGTCTAAATCGGGGTGTCGTCCACTGGGAGGGGATCGCGCGTAACGTGGAGTACTTGGGGCTTCCCACAGACATCAAAGTGTTCCTGGGGCGGTGGTACAGGAATTGGCTTCTTCCGGCGCACAGCCGCCCCGGCTGTACACCCTATTCGCCCACAGATGATGAAGATTCTGACATTGAGCTGGAACTCGATGACGATGATAATGACGACGAATCAGATGACGATGAATACTCAACGGTCAGCTCATACACGGAGGATGTAGATGCTATCGCAGAGTTCGAGCGAGGCCGCACACCGACAATTCGCCCCTTAGCGCGCCTATGCGGAAAGTTACAGATGTGTGGAGCATGACAGGCATGACATCTTTACGAATAGCTCACTGTATTTCATAATGGTTTGTCGCTCGTGACAAAGTTTGTTTGGTCTATCTTTATTCATTTGCCGCATCCCATTTCGGTCGAGTATAATACCATTTTTCAGGGAACGTTGACAATCTCGTAGCGCCCCGCATCGGCGCTGTCCTAAAGTGTTTTGCGCCACCGCACAGCGATTACGTTCGCATCCTGCTATATATGAATCATATGATACATAGTACTTGTAATTGTGTCAGATGCCAGAACCGATTTGACGGGGACAATTGTATGGAAGCTCTGGATTACGAGAAGCGGCTCTTTGTCTTGACTTTGTCATACACACACCTTCCCGTGACCTGATACATAGCTCACTCCTCTGTAATTGTGTCAGATACAAGAAGGGAAGGCATTTAAGACAAAAGTTAAGACAGAGCTTCTCGTAACATCGAGCTTCCACGCAATTGTTCCCCAAACCTTCGTGAGCGCCAATCTCACGCAGGCGAATAAAACATGTAATGGCAAACGGAAGCGAATATTCCCCGCATCAGAATGGATGATCCTGGGCTCGGAAGACAAAAGACGAGCGGTAGTCCCCTGAAGGATAAGAACGTGACTTATGTAACCCCACTTGAACCACACCGATCCATATCAGGAAAGAGAGAAGAGCGGTTTGACAGCGGAACCAAACAAAGGCTTGCCTTTCCAGAATGGGTTGTACTGCCAATGAATTAATTAAAATGAGCATGCTAGACTCGAGCTATCTGTGTTTTGACTCGAGCCTTTCCATTTGGCGACAATTGGAGAATGTACAACGGGTGATGCAATGCAGGTGAGTCATTGCCTAGCGAATAAGTGACAAAGAAAGAAACGCGGCAGGCATTTGAGACATTGTCTTTTGCGCATGCAAGGGTAGACGGTCCGACTCCTACTCGTAGTGCATGAATGCGTATGGAAAGTTTAATGTGATATAATCCTTTGCTTCTAAGATCCCCGTCTGGATGGGCGCAGGCACTCCGGGAATTAAAGGGACCCACAGTGCATTCTGAATTCTAGTCGAACATACTAGTATAGTTATTTATATTCTCGAGAAGACATCCCAGGTAGCGGCCGACCTGCATTTCATCTCGATCGATGCCGCCGAGCCGAATGATTGTTCGAGAACGGATGTAGTAACACCGTGATGATGGATTCGAGGGAGGCGCCTGCGCGGATGACCTGATATGCCACTCGTCCCTGCCAGAGGCGATCCTCCTAGATATTCAGGTTTTTTCCCTGCCAAAGAACGGCTGAAAGATAATATAGGGGGGTCTCAGATTGAAAGAAGAACAATAAATGGTACTGGCTGATCCCTTCGCGATCATTTCATACAATGCGATGACTCCCGTCCACATATGTCCTGTCAAGACCTCAGGGGCCATGTGAGGCGAGGTTCCAATAATCAGCCGCATCATCAACTGGATGCGTACGTCCAAAATATGCCATTGACAGTTCCCCGCAGGTTTAACGAGGATTTTGCTGGCCCGAGTTCTCGGCGAATAATTCCCTCCACAAGGACGAAACAAAGGTTAGTGAAGACGTATCAAGGAAATAAAAACGGGGAGTTTCGGCATCGAGGAGGCTGCGCGGTTGGATAACATGCTGGAAATAACATGTAAACTCGAGCATGAGGCCAAGGGTCAATTAGTCTAGAAGGCATCTATGACAACATTCAGCCAGGACCATCCAGACGTGTGCATTCTCTCGGCATCGAAGGGTCTGGCTGGAAGATTTGTTAGAAATGTGACCGGGCCCAGTAGAATGTACATACAATATGCACTGTCAACATAGCCTAAAAAAACGGGATTAAAAATACAAAACCAATTGATTTGTCTCATCCTAGTCTACCGTAGTCAGACCCTCAGAGAATGAAGATTGACATTCCTTATAAACTAGTTTCATCCTCTCCCTGGAAATGACTTTGAGAGTAAATAATGACCCTGTGGCGCTCCAAGTCGGAACTAATTGCGAATATATTCAAGACCCTCTAGGGTCAGTGCTGGCCCTGGGCGAAGGTCTGATGTATCGGATGGCAGGATGCCACCGGTCTAGCTATATAGCCTGGTAATGGATCCCGTGATCTCGATAAGTGGACACAACGTCAGTGAATTTATTTGGAGCCCCAGAAACTTGAAGCACGTACTGCCAGTTGTAGATGTGACAACGTAAATGCTTTGAAGATTTGCTTGTGAACATCAAGTCTTTTGGAGTCCGAGCAGGATATTTGAGCTTTCTGATATTTGCCAATTGAAGCGAGGGTCAGGTACCGCATGCAATAACTTATAATCGTGGATCATACGATTCCGAAACTTTGTAGCCACACGATAACGGAGGGTGGTCGCAAGTCCAGAGCAACAAATATCGAATCGTCAGTCCAACATATCTACCATATGTAAGGACAAAATGGTTGGTTCCGCGGCTTCACCTGAGCTTCCGGTATACAACTTTATGCCTCCATTAGATGCACTCAAGGCACGAGACAACATCATAGAGATCATCGTAAAGATTAATGATGACTGTCGGTATACTCAGGAGAGGCGTAACAGACAAAGAGACGGAGGCGGGCCCAGCGACTGGCGTGTTTTATCGTTGCATGGGGTTTAGTGCTCGAATTTATAGGCCCGAGAGTGGTGGAGATAGCAGCCCGCGGCTGCATTTGCGAAGGTGACTAAGCCTGAGGCCCGCTGTTGGATTGCTGTGTGGTTTTGTTATTGAGAGGACATGAGGTACTTGCAGTAATTTTTTTTTGAATTGACCTCCGTTTTTCTCTTGCTGAAGTGTTTCTCTACGCAACATGAGGTCTTCGAAGGGCCATGCGAGAATAAGAAAATGAAAAGTCAGGAGGAATTGAGCATTCGAGAAGGAGGAGAGGAACGTACACATTTGCCTTGAACACAAGGGATGGCATATCGTGGACATCGGCCCATCGGTGTGTATTAGGCAGAATAAAGATAAAAAATGGTTATGAAGAGTGGTTCCATGTGATGGTGATGATAAAGATCGGAGGCAGTATCGTGGAGACAACCGAGGACATCAAGATGAGGAAGTACTGGATAAGATGTTAACTACATATGCGAGCACGATCGGGTGTATCGTCAAAAAAACCTCGGTGTACCCGATTTGGGACCTTGATTGGCTGAAGGACAGAACGTCGTCGAGGCTAGCTTCTTTTAATATCGTAGTAACATCCCACATGTAACATATCATGTGTATGCATTACAGTCTTGGCAGCCTGTGGCTAGTAGTTTTACATCTGGCAAAAAGGACACACAGGACACTATGAGTGAATGTTGGAGGGGCAGACCAAGGCTTACTAATAGGCTGTTGTTTATCGAGATTCCATGAACGTGCTGTGGTGTTGTGCTTGCGAGGGTGCGGTCAGTGATATCGCAATGCCATAGACAACGCTGGTGTGCTCTAGCAGACTGCTTCAAGTTCCATGTTCTAATTGAGTGATCGGCTAAGGTGGGCTCTGGTATCTCGCAAGTGTGCACGAAATGATGCAAGGTAACCCATATAGATGTCAGGCGCGTCTGCAAGCATGGACCGCAGAACACACAGGTCTGTTCATGTTGGTGGCGTCACTAGCAAACCGTAGGAACCGCTTGGAGGTTGCACACGAGCATCCTACATAAGTAGAGTTCGAAATACAAATCAGAATTATATCGATGGTAGAGAAATCGGCAGAATCTATTGTTCCATGAGTTAGCAGATCACAGCATGAGGTATATGTGGGACTGTATACAACCCAAATAATGAATTTAAGATCCTTTCAACAATCGAGATACACTATCACGGCTAGCACATCATCGAAGAAATACAACCTTCTCCTCCGGCCGTGAAGCATTCCAGGCGACTTCATGAATGACGCCCAACCCAACACGTTGCATCAAGCCCTCGCTTTGACTGATCGCCATCACATGTAAGACGCATTCATGGTAATATCCAAGAGTCTGTTCGTCGTACACGCGACGCGTACCGGTACGGGAAAGAACGATGAACTCGAGAGACGGCGGCGGGGTAGAGTCCAATGGCAGGACCGCAGTGCCAACCCAAATGGGAGGGGAAGATGTGGTGGAGAGAATATCAAAGAGACCGTGGTGGAGACATACACTTGATTCATCATTTTCTTTGCTACCTCGAATTGCAATGTTAAAGTGGCTGGAAGTCGTGCGGAAAATGAGGGTGCCTGGTGCAAGCGGTCGATGGATATCTAGTATCAGCTCCGATGGGTCTAAGATCCCTGACGGAGGGGAATATGCCGACTTCTCCTCCTCTGTCATGGGGAGCGAAAGGATCCGGGAAACCCGGCGAACATCAAGCTGCACTGTAGTACCACTATGGTCCACAATGTACCAAGAATCAACAAAGGTTTCTACCACCGACGGTTCTCCACTACCGTTGACGAGACCCAGATACCGATGCTCCGACGTGTAGTCAACAGCACCACGCCACGCAGCCCATGCCCAAGAAGGCAAAGGCAAACTGCCTCGGTCAGGGAGCGAACGACGAGCGCGAGGTGTGTATGGATTGTGTTGCCAGAGAAGAGCGCGATGCAGATCCGTCAATATCATTCCACAATGAAAGACTCTAGTGGGGTCACCGAGCCTAAAGCCTATCGCCAAAGCATTTGTCACTCCAGTGATAGCATTGATAATATCTGATTCCATGGTGAGATTGCGTCGTGTACACTCCTTGACGGCCCACATGTAACTCCCAAAGTGGTCCACCTGAGGGAAGTATTCTCCACGCGAATTCCGAAGAAAGCTGTGGGAGAATTGGTGGCCCCTGCTTTCGGCGACGATGTCTTCGCAGAAGACGTCGCCCCGGCACTCAAAGTAGACTTGCTGCTCAGTGAAGTATATCCGTCGGCGGGAGAGTGCACTCTCTTGATAGGTCCAACAACGCGTATTCCATACGGACAGAGCAAGAGCCTCCTGAAGTCTTGGAGTCCCACACAAAGATGAAGTCCTTGAACAACTTCGGTATGTTGTTTTGGTGTTCTAGTGCGTGGACGGCATCCTGGGAGAGGGTCTCGAGCCGACACGCCGCCAGCGGCCATTATCGTGAGATAAGAAAGGCCGTAAACCAAATCCATAGATTGTATCTGAGTGATTTTGTCCCGCGGACAATCTTGAATGATGCATAGAGCATCGATCCATAAGTAACGGAGACCGAGTTGTCGAGCGAATAGAATAGAATCAGTTATGGTCTCCGGAAAGGTTGCTGTGTCCAACCCGCCAGGCGTGGAGCGCTCTGCTATATTATCCGTCGTCGTCCGATACTCTGTGCTGACGGCTCCCCATACGTAACTGAGGGCCACATAACGACAGCCAGAAAGTGCAGGAACCAGGGCCATCGACACCACATCCACCAATCTCACATATTCCGGCAAGTTCTTGCCCTCTCCGTCGTCCATTCTCCATACATTATGACATTCATCCCCATGGTTCTCCTGGCACAGCTTAATCCACTTCTTTACCAGATCGATGTCCACAGTATTCTTCATCCTGCGACCATGAAGATCAGCTGGTCTCCCGAACTTAAAAGCGTCTTCTTGCATGAGGTAGATGCTAAGCGAACCTGCTGTCGCCCTGGAAGCAGGATATCTCTCCCAAAAGTCAACTAGGCCCTCCATATTGACGTGGAGGCGGTGGCAACGAGATTTGGGTGGGGGATAAAAGGGCCCCCGAAGACAACCACATGGCATTGACAACAGCCGACATTGAATCCCTGAGAGATCAGCGTCGGGGAACTTGTCCAACATCCATGTTCGACGGACGTGAAAGGATATGAGGCGGCAGAAGTTGCATTGGTACGATTTTTGTAAGATGGATGAGAGTGAATCGAGCGGGATCTCTTCTGTCTCTGGGATGCCATCGAGAAAGACCTGGTAAAAATCCAATTTTTCACAGACGGAACATAGTAATACGTCGCTGTCTGACGTGGCAGTATGATCTCTCTGTTCATTCCCTCCAATCAGTGCACTGCGCTGGGTAAGGGGGGACCCAAATGAGTTCCTCACCTGAAGTTCAGCTCGTATTTGGTCTGGGTTTAAAAGAGGGGCTGATTCAGAGGTCCTATCGGATGTTGCGTTCAATTTGCATGTCAGGATGACCAATAACCAAATAACTAAAACTCCAAGAGCAACCCCTCCAATAATTCCAACAAAGGCCAAAACATGTGCGGAGGCTTGACTGAGAGTGTCAAGAACACCAAAGGGTGGTACTGTAAGCTCTTGGTGGTTAGTGCTTGAACGATGAATATGCGCAAAAGACCATCATGAAAGCAGGATACCCACCTGACTGAGTTGCACTATAGAAGGTCATGCGAGTTGCGGGAGAAGGATTCACCAGGATGAATTTGGTTTGACTACTTGCGTTTGCGGCAGGGCGAGGAAACGTTGGTATATAAGGCTGTATATATGAGCGCCAATACAAAACGTGTGGCAGCCATGGTGACGTTCAACGCCGAGGCCAACAGTCTCAGATAGCCGACGAGTTTAAGCAATTAATTGTTATTTAATGCCCATTTTACTTCCTTCACGTGACACGTGATAGCAAACGCGCGAAAGTATAATTATGTTCGACTTCACGGCTATGTTCCGCCTCGGACGACTACTAGTGTTTACATATTCATAGAACCCCGTCCAATTTGCTCGTCTTATAATCTGAAGCTCTTTCCAGTATGCTAGCCTTAACATCCGGTAGGCTTATTACTACACCACGCAACCTATACCGCTACATCCGACCCATAATCACCAGTCAAAGGTCACGCCAAATCTCAACGTACAACGCTGATATAGCAGGGCTCACGGAAGAGCAAGCTGAGGTATGTCAATGATATGATTGCCCTCAACTACAGCTCAGCAGTATAACTCAGTTCCGCAATGCCGTAGCCGAGTTTGCCGGACGGGAGCTTGCCCCGCGTGCTGCACAAATCGACAAGAGCAACAACTTCCCTTCAGTGAGGATATTAAACAAGTTTATTTGACCTTCTCGTACTCAAGCGTATTGTTAGGACTTTTGGGAGAAGCTCGGTGACATGGGTCTGCTTGGTATCACCGTTTCGTCAAAGTATGGTGGTTTGGGCCTTGGATACTTCCACCACACTTTGGCAATGGAAGAGCTTTCCCGTGCTTCTGGCTCTGTTGCGCTGTCATACGGTGCCCACTCGAACCTTTGTGTGAACCAAATCCACCGCCATGGCACAGAAGCTCAAAAGCAGAAATACCTCCCTGACTTGATCGCTGGAAAGAAAGTAGGCAGTTTGGCTATGAGCGAGCCTGGGAGTGGGCAAGTTGGCTGGCTTATAGTGCATGAAGACAACGACTTACAGTGAACTAGGAGTGACGTAGTCAGCATGAGTTTGAGGGCAGATAAAATAGACGGTGGTTGGAAGCTGAATGGGAACAAGTTCTGGTAATAATTTCATCGTGTCACACGTGTATTGTTCTAACAGTCCTGCAGGATTACCAATGGACCAACAGCATCAACACTGGTCGTTTACGCCAAAACCGCTCCTGAGAGAGGTTCCAAGGGCATCACCGCGTTCATCATCGAGAAAACATTCAAAGGCTTCTCCACACATCAGAAGCTTGATAAATTTGGCATGAGAGGCAGTGATACTTGCGAACTTGTCTTCGATAACTGCAAAGTCCCAGAAGGTTTGTCTTTATTATGACACTCAACGGTAAACAACTCATCAACTTTCGCTGTTCCTAAGAAAACGTCCTTGGCCAGGTTAACAAAGGCGCGGGGGTCTTAATGTCCGGGCTTGATCTTGAACGTCTTGTCCTGAGTGGTGGTCCCTTGGGGTGTGGTTATTTCATCAAACGCTTGGGACTATTTGCTCAACATTACTTCGTGAAGTTTGGCGCAAGCTGCATTCGATTATGCAGTAGAATATGTTCACGATCGCAAGCAATTTGGACAACCTGTGGGAACATTTCAATTGATGCAGGGTAGGTTGACCAGGCTCCACCATCGACGCAACGATTGATGAAGATTTTCCAGGCAAGATTGCGGATATGTATACAAGTATTAATGCAAGCCGCACGTATGTCTACGCCGTTGCAAGAGCTTGTGATCGTGGTCAGATCAGTCGTCGAGTAAGTAAGACTTTGAATCCAAACGCTGTTGGTTCTTGATTTTATAACACTAGGACTGCGCTGGTGCCATCCTCTACTCTACCGAGAAAGCCATAGAGGTCGCGCTGGAAGGCATGCAATGCCTCGGCGGTAATGGATACATCAATGGTTGGAATTATCTATGATTTCGTGATGGCTGTTGCTCACATTCAAACTAGATTATCCTATGGGTCGCATTTTACGCGATTCTAGGTTGTATGCAGTGGGCGCTGGGACGCAAGAGATAAGGAGGATGTTGATAGGACGGGAGTTCAATGAGCAGTTCAAATCGTCATGATACCTCAGTGCTCCGGACAATACCGTGTACGAGTAAGTCGTGAGAGGCGTGCATAAGATTTATTGGATGAACAATAACTCTGCATCTGACAGCATTGTATCGCATTGAATTTGTGTGTATTTCAGCTTGTATGTGCAGGGCAGGGCCTCAGTGAGGTAAAACTTGATCAAAGTCTCCGCAGCGGGTCAACTCAGACTGATTTCATGTATTCTAATAAGAAAAAAACTCAGCTTGTGGTAATTGCTTCGGGGATGCCTGCGACAAACGCATGCATATTTCGTACAATCAGGTCTAGCAGGAGGTCTAGCAGGAGATGGTTTGAACGTCCCCGAATTTGCTTTGCGGTCGAGATCGATTGCAGTGGATTTCCTCATGTTCGGATGGTTGCGTTTCATGGGCAAGGCTATAGTATTGATACATAGGGTATAACCCCGATTGGTATAGGTAATTGTGTCTATTCCAAAATAATGATGAATAAATGATGCAACGCTGGTGCTGTGAGATGCGATGAGTGAAGGGTATAAACAAATACTGCGAAATAAGATGTCATGTGAAGTAATATAAAGTCCATGATAATGAAACTGGACAAAAACATAAAACCGTCCAAGAGCGATCGCTCGGTATGCATGAAATAATCAGCAAAAGGGATGTTGAGAACAGAAGCGTTGAATGGGGTAAGGGGGTGCGCTCAGGGGCATCCATCACTTTCTCAGCCAGGAGACGGTGGTGCAGAAAACAAGGAAAAGTCCAATGCATCCTCAGATGGGGTAGGAGAGGATGGTGCGGAAAAAAGTTCCGTGGATGAATCATTTACATCTTCAGACAGGGAAAGAGACGATGACGGCAAAGAAGGTGGGAGGGAAGCAGAGGTCTGGCGAAAAATTAACAATGAAAAATCGCCCGCGGTGACCGGTTCAGGTGCAGATGGGAGGGGAGTAGAAGTCTGGTCCGGGGTCGACTGGATGGCCTGCAAGGGAAGTACGACAGCCGGCTGCTGCTGCACTTGCACCTCGGGGAGAGATGGAGCTTCGTGCGGTAACATGGGCAAGGATGTGCCACGCTGACTCGTTGACCTTGGCTCAGTACGTGTGGCCGGCACACCTGATTGTCGGGCCACCGAGCTCGGTGCAGGTCCTTGGATTTTGAAGGTGAATTGCCGCCGAGGCATCACGGCGGGGGCCGCAGCCCCGAACGTGCTGTTCCCAACGGCCTGGACAATATGTGGTGTAGCCACAGGCGGGAGCAGGGGTTGTCGGGTCACCAAGCTCGGCGCAGGGCCTGCAGAAGATGGTCCAGCTGCGAACGTGCTGTTCACAGGCCCTTGGGAGCTCGCCTGAGCACTTTCCAGAGACTTCGCCTTGTTTTTGGCACACTGGCCACTGGGTTCATGTCTTTTCAGCGCATCCAGGCGCTTGAAACTATAAGAATCAACATCTCAGCCCCATGGTCACATTTGAGATAAGAGGAGCACTCACGTGGTGCCGCACGCTGGGCATATATGCTCAGTAAGGCTTTCAGGAGAATTTGTCTGGTGTGAATTCGTCTGCGTTACATGTTTATGCACGCTGTTCTCCAGCATTGGATTTACGTTTGCGCATGCCGCCTTTAGGCATTTCCACCTCAGTTTCCCATCTGGACCCAATTGTGCGGGTCCCTGATGAAACAGCCGTCAGCGGGATAGCAAGAACCAGATAAATAAAATTGACTCACAAAATCGGGATCACCCTGAGGACGATGACGCTTTGCCTTCGTTTGTGTCTTGTGATCATCATCCACCTTCCTCTTCAAACTCCGCATAGTGCCCCCCTCCACTGGGCCTACGGATAATACTGGCGGCATTGGTGCCTGCTGAGACTGTTGCGGGTGATATGGTTGCCCAGCAAAGGGGGCGGGAGGGGGCCAGTACGCAAGCGGCGCCTGCCGCACGTCCTGGTCAAGGGAAGGCACACGAGGATTCATGCCACCGTAATGATGTGGTGCACCTAATTGCTGACCGTACATTGGCCACGAATACATGGAACCCTGAGGGACGTAAGGGATGGGAGGTGGAGGAGGAAAACCAGCATTCTGCGTTTGAGCTTGCAGCCCTAGAGGTCTATAACCGACACCAAGCCTCGCATTCTCATTGGCGGCGCCATTCAGTGCATTACGAGACGGCCCAGGGACGTTCGGGTTTGGCCCGGCAGGATACGCCTGTGGATGATGGAGGGGCTGGGGCTGGGGCTGGGGTGGTGGGTAAGGGGGTGGATTAAATACTGGTTGAAGCCCATGCTGCATTGGAAGAGGTGGTTGGCCTCCAAGCTGCGACTGCGCCCGTTGCGCTGCTTCTCGTTGAAGCGCTCTCGACGCATTCAAGCGTTCCCTCTGCTCGCGCAAATCCCTTCTAGGACGCGAGGCCTGCGCCTGATCAGCAGGAGTGCCAAAAGTGAGGGTCTGGTATTGGGGCGCAGGGCCTCGAAGTGTATTTGTCGAGCTCGACGCGGAGAAAGTACCATTAGGAGCGACAGGTGTATTATTCGCGGAAGATGAAGGAGAGGAGTTCGGGTTGCGTAGACCAGAATGAGCCCTGTTGTTCATGTTGACGGATGGAGAACGTTTCGATGGCGGTAGGCCCTAGCGCGTGATTAGACCTGGTAAGCAACAGAAGTAAAGTAAAGTAGACAAGAGTAACTTACAGTACACAAGTTGGATAGCGAGAGATGGTATGTGGGAGAGAGTAATGAAGAAGAGCGATGAGAGACAAGTCCTGGGTATTTAAATCGTTGAGCCACCGCTTCAAGCCACAAGCAATTGAAGCAACTGATGCGTACCTTGCCTTTTCATGCTGTGGACCATAACGTGTTGCCCCAGCAAAGCAACTCATACAAAGGAGTGGATCCACAGACCGTAGACTTTTCCAACGGACAAAAGCACAACACGCAGTGCACCCGGATGTTTCCCTGCATGACTGTGGGGGATTCAATTAGTTGAATTATCATCCTCCGAAGCTCCAAATATTCCTAGGAGAAGTATGCAACAACTCGTTTCTTAACAACATTGAACGCGACGCGCTGCGTCAGAGTTTCAGATTTAGGGTACTTTCGTTTTTGGCTGCGCCTGTTCATGGAATTTTCTTCGTGCATAGGGACTCGTCGTTTTCCCCAGATGCTGCCGGCAGCCATTGTCATCGAATATAGTATACTTGGTAGTTTTATTAACAAAATCTATCAACATAAACGCATCAGACAGGGGGTCGCATGCTTAACGATACAAATAAGAAATATCACGTCTAACAATGTGGCACGTGACATGCACGTGATACTCCAATACGTCTCCGATTGCAGTCCACAACAGTCTACGCGGAGATCGAATACAACTTCTTGACAACGTATCCAACACCTCTCTTCACTGCCACAGAACAGTTGGTCATTGTGCTTAACAAGTGGATACCACTCACTATCACTAGATCAGAACATTCATATCACATCGGCATTGGTTTATGACACTCGCAACTCAGAGAAGGGTTTCGCCTGTATGACAAACAAATAATGAGCGTCATTGATAATCC
Source organism: Suillus weaverae (assembly GCA_016767475.1). Taxonomy (NCBI): domain Eukaryota; kingdom Fungi; phylum Basidiomycota; class Agaricomycetes; order Boletales; family Suillaceae; genus Suillus; species Suillus weaverae. The sequence goes on from MU179298.1 coordinate 382,737, forward strand.
ACGTTGTAGGTAGTCCGTCTGAATGCCCGAAAGTGTACATGCGGCCATGTATCCCCATTCAAGAACAGTGGACAACCGCGTGAACAGCAAACGTGGCAGCAGATGGGACGACTTACCCAAAGCAGAGCGCACCAGTGAGCATCCCACCGCGACGGTCTGGTGTACACTCTCAGCGTCCGCAAGCGCGGGGTTAACCTCCTGCGTGCAGTAGACCAAGTCAGATTACATCAATGCGAGTAAAGATGTAAGTAAGACACGTACCATCAAGTCAAGCGCGACGAGTAAGCCAGTTTCATGAATCGCCTCGCAGATATAGTGTCCTTCACGGAAGGTGAGCCCACCGCGCACCTGCAAGATCTCGGTTAGTTCTGCTCATTGACTTGGCATTTGATTTGACTTGAAATTAGTTTGTTTAGGAATACAATATCTGCCCGCCGTGGGCTTGGACATTCCTGCCATGGATCAAAGCGCCTATGTTTCCAGGACGTCCCAATGAAACTGCACTGCAAAGCGTCTGCACAAGCCAACACATTTATTTTATAGGTGGCGTGTTTTCCAAGCGCCCCTTCAGGGTCAGGATGCATAGAGATTAATGGACACTATCGTGCACATTCTCGCATCTTCAACAAGTAAAAGGGTCTTTTTCCAGCACTAAAAGCACTCAGATCGCACGGCTGACTTCATCCCACTCAAAAAGTACGTGCCAAGATACTAAAATACTCACCGGTGTCCCCGTGCTAGGCGCAACGCTCGGGTCGAGCGCATCGACATCAAAGCTCAGGTGAATAGGACGGTCTCTTTGCGGGTTGACATGGTCGAGCGCCATTTCGACCACCTTGCCAATGCCATAGCTATGCGAAGTACAGTCAGTGTGAGCGCCCTTCTCTCCACCAAAACCCAAACTTACCGATCAACTTCGTGCATGCTAAAAGCCTTGATGCGGTGTTTCTTCAATATCTCCTTCTCGCCTTTGTCCACGTCCCGCAAACCGATGTAGACGAGACGCTCGGCAGGGAGGTGAGAGACCCAGTCGAACTTCGTAAGGACTGAGTCTGGGGATGGAGCAGGGGGGTTGAGCTTGAGGAGAAAGGAGAGGGGCATGCCGTGGATATTGCCGCTGTCGGTAGAGTGGATCGTGTTGATATCTGCGTGAGCATCTATCCAAATGACACAAGCTTGGTCATACGTTCTGTGGATAGAATATCAATATCACCACAGTGGAAGCAACTCGACGGTCTAGACGGATATGCTCACCTCAGGGTACCTGAGATAGTGCCCATGGCTAAGGAATGGTCTCCGCCAAGGGTGACGGGGAGGTGCCCCATCTCTGCATGAGCCTGCACGGCAGATGCAACACTCTCGCAGACCTGTGCAACAAATAGAGGGCTTCTCAACCTCGCGATGGATGCATTTAATGTGTCAACAGCGGGATCACCGGTGGCATTAACTTGGATGCCATTGGGTGGGGGAGAAATATCCTCGAATTGGTGGTGCCCATCAAAAACGACGCGCCATCCGAGTTCTTCGACCTGGTTAATGAGACCTGCCTGGACGAGGTGGATAGGACCTTTGTCTACGCCAAGTTTTGGCTGAGAGAAAGGTGAGTGAGTAGTGATTTGAAAGAGACTATTGAGGGAACTGACCTGACCACCACTATAGCCGATGCCGTAAAATTTCTGTCACGCGAGTGCAACTGGGTTTGGAATGCTCACGCTCACCTAAACGGACATCCTAAGATCTGAGAAAATCAGTCAGGGCGACATTCCGATAGAGCGGTGCAGACGTACAGCAACTGTCTTTGGGCTCGGCAGGAATTTGTTAGAAGGCGTTGACGACATGCTAAAGGCTAGCGGTGAGTGGAAAGTCGTAGTCAAAGCGAGTAAGATGGGTGTATGAAACTGACGAGCGAATATTTTTCGAGGCTGATTATATCTATCGTATATAGGACTGATCACAAGGCTAGCGTCGATAGCAAGATCCGACGAGCATGGCGGTATTTTCCGGGTCGGCGTTGTTCGTTCGACGTTGTCGCATCATGACAGTCAAATATAATAAATGATCAGGGTTCGATGAACAAGTCGATTGCGCACTGTATAGATGCTACGTACTACCCAATTGCAACGGTCAACGATACACTTCTGGGTTCTCGATGAGTCCTTTCAGCGTCGGAGCTTGAATCACTGCTGATTGCCGCGTGATGCCTAGGCCTCGGGCCCGGGTAGAGCATGCTGCCTATCAGACTGAACATAGAATTCTCATTTCCACTGGCGTTTGAGTACTTATCTTGGTCTGACCGACATCGAACTGGCAGGAGCTGGCAAGGATTCAGAGTTTCATTCGGTGAGCGAGTCTCATCTGCAAGACTGTACATCGTTGTAATCTGCAAGACTGTACGGCACAAGGTGGGAGCGGTCGTAGTCTCTAGAGCCTTCCTGGCTGTGTTTGGCTACATGGCACAGTATGGCAATGGCAGTACCATTGAGGCCCTTCTGCGCCCGTTGTCTGATAGAGACCTGAAACTCTGGCCGGTGAGATAACTATTATTGGAGTTGGCACAGGATGTCATGATGTTTCTGCCATCCTATTGATATTGGCATGCCAGCAGAACCCAAAATGGGTGATGAGCAGTGTTGGAGCAGTAAATCTGCGAATGGTATAAATATATGAACCTGGACGTCCTGACTCCTGCACAATCCATTAATATTCTGCTATTGGTTCCCTTATAAGCTGCCCTCTGCCCAATCTCTGTTGCTATCTATCACGCACGCCGCAGCATGTCCAGATCCTCAACTAGACCCAGCAGTGCCTACCCTTCACGTAGCGGCACTCCATCCTTAAGAGACGTCGTAAGTTCATGATCTTTCATTCTTCCTTTCCTTATCTCTAACCATGCCCGTTCATCTCCACCTTCCCCATTTCCCTTCTTCCAAATCTATCTCTCACCAGGTTCATGGCGTCATGAAAATCTTCCATCACGAGAAAGAATCCGAAGCCCATCAGGTATATATAAAGACTTTAACATCACCGACACCTAACTCTTTCTCAGATATTCCGTCAACAAGTCGGACATCAGCCCAAGCCCGCCCTAGGCCTTCCTCAGACTATCAACCCTGTATGTTTTTCCTTCTTCCACATCACGTGACTTGACCCCGTCATGCAGGATGAAGAAACCGTCCCTGGTATCGAGCACCCAGGCAGTACTGGCGTTATTTACTGTTCAGATCGCGCCATAGCAAACGGTTTCAACTATGCTAATTCTCACGAATGGGCAAATTTGGGCCAGGGCGCCCCAGAGGTAGGCCCTATCCCGAATGCCCCGCCCCGCCCAGAGAATATTCCTTTGCCTGAGGATTCTTTGGAGTATGCCCCTACAACAGGTGTCAAAGGTTAATCTTTCGTGGTCCGTGTGCGCTGTTATCGCTAAACGCATTGTACAACCAGCCCTTCGTGAAGCAGTAGCGAACCTCTACAACGATAATTACCGTAAAGGCAAAGCAAGTCAGTATACATTCGAAAATGTTTGCATCGTGCCCGGTGGACGTGCGGGGCTCTCCCGTGTCGCGGCTGTCATTGGGGACGTTTATTGTGTACGGTTCACTTCTCTGGCTTCCTCGTCTGCTCACTAAACTCCGCGCATATAGTCATACCAGGTTCCAGACTATACCGCCTACGACCAAGTTCTAAGTGCATTTAAGAGACTCGTACCTGTTCCCACTGCGTGCGTGTTTTTATCCTCCCTTGCCTATCTTAAACCGACCGAATCCTTGGATTGATTCAGATTGGATCCCAAGGTACCCCATGCCCCATAAAACGTACATCACAGCTTACTGAATGGACTCCGTTGCATAGAATAAATACCGCCTTGATATTGAACAAACCAAGGTTTGTCCCAAATGAAACTCAAATAAACACATCCTGATTGATCGTGCGAACAGAGAGATATCCAAACTCAAGGCCTCGCCGTCGTCATTGCTTCGAATCCGAGGAATCCGACGGGGCAAGTTATTGCGTACGTGTTCCCCCTATCTTTCTCCACTTTTTCATAGCTGATACTTGTTGATTAAAGTGGCAAAGAGCTGAAAGAGCTTGTTTCGCTCAGCCGGGAGAACACAACAATCATTCTTGATGAGGTATGTGCCTTCCCTTCAGCCGCCTCTCACCCAACGCTGCCATCACCCTTGGCTAACGCTGACGCTTGAAATTTCGCAGTTCTACTCCTGGTACATCTACCCCGACAGCGAGAAAGACATCGGAAAGAGTATCTCCTCTGCCGAGTATGTCGAGGATGTAAATAGTGATTCTGTAGTTATCATTGACGGGTTGACCAAGGTGCGTTTTTGACACACCTTCACTGTGCCTTCTCCCTCAATCTTAATCCATATACTACGGTAGAACTGGCGCCTTCCAGGTTGGCGTGTCTGCTGGGTCATCGGGCCCAAGAACCTCATCACCGCACTTTCGCAATCGGGTTCATTCCTTGATGGGGGTGCAAATCATCCGTGAGCGCCCTCCCGTTTCCTCATTTCCCTAACGTTCATTGAACCATTGTGCAGCATGCAGCTTGCAGCCCTTCCACTCCTTGAACCGGGGCGTGTCAAGATAGAGAAGGTGGGCCGATTATGAGACGTAGCAATGGAACAAGCTGACGTGAAACAGGTGGCACTTCAAAGACACTTCAAAGCCAAGCGGGACCACGTGCTGAAGCGCTTGCACGCGCTCCATTTAGACGTGGATGTTCCTCCCCAAGCGACGTTTTACGTCTGGTTGAACTTGGAGAAGTTGCCTTCTCCGCTTAACAATGGTTTGGTGAGTATTTTTATTTATGATTCTTGCCTCCCTTGTCTTTGGACCCCTGGAAACCAAGGAAGAAAGGAAGGGAAAGAACAAACGCTGATGCTTCTCTATACGTCAGACCTTCTTTGAAGAGCTCCTGAAAGAGCAAACGATCGTCATTCCGGGTATCTTCTTCGACATCAACCCGGCGCACCGTAGGAATCTATTCAACAGCCCGTGTCATCACTATGTGCGGTTGTCGTTTGGGCCGCCTATGGAGGATCTGGACAAGGGTGAGTTCGCTGTTACCTTGATATCGCACTTGGTTCTTCTGTTCTCCCGTCTGCTTACGTCTGAGAGGGTCTACGTTATTGTTACTTTTATCCTTCTCCGTATTGTATTATCCATGGATACTGACATCAACTTGGCACACAGGTCTTGACGCCATCGGTCGGGTGATTGCTAATGCAAGACAGGGGGGCACGAGGAAGATGGGACACAGCTATAAGAAGAGCTTAGAGAGCAACTCTGGAGTCAACATCTAGACCGTGATAGACTGTCCCCCCTCCTCCCCCTGGTGGTCGTACGTCGCTGGTATTGGGATGGCTAATAGAGATGACTGAGAATAGAACGGCAAAAGGTTTACAAAGTATATTTATGTAATTATGAAACATCTCGGTTTGTTTGTGTCATCCTCAATGTATATAGCGTCAACCATCCACTGTTTAGACTTGTACAGATGTATAGGACGCAAGTCAGAAAATGTATTATGGGCTTACTAGAGGCGGGAACGGCGAAGTTGAGTACAAGGTCGGGGTGATGAAGGTACCATCAAGGACAACACGCGGATTCCTCAGCCGTAAATATATTTTTGGGTGAAGCTGCATGAGCTGGCACCGTTGAGGATACCTTGCAAAGCGCTTGTGCATTGTGCACGTTGAGTAGGTCGTGGCGCAGCCGACATTCGACACGAACATCTGTTTTGATTACAAGCGTCATCTTGGACCAAGGTATCACAATTTTCACTCCAGTTTCTTTTCAATGTGGTTTTCGTGAACGAGCACATCCCAATGCTCAACATGCCATGGAACAGCCAGACTTGGAATATGCAGCCATCAATTATACGAAGGCTATGAGAGAACGAGGAACGAATTGCAGCTGCTAACACGCGCCTCGATGGGATATGTCACTGGGCAGGGACAAGACAATTTGCTATTTTCGTATTCACCTTTACTTGTGTTGCTTTACCTTTCGCCACTTTTCTTCGATATTCATGTAGATATAGATATGTAGGGATGCTGGTCAGGTCAGGGAACAATAAAACAATACCTTGATGTATGATCGATTGATGACCGGCAGGGTAGCATGAAGCACAAGATGACATAACCGCGATTTCCAGTACCCTACAAGCGTGGTCACAGTGAACGCTGACAAGCGAAGATTACATTGATGGGTCAAATGACGCGAACGCGGCCTTGAATGCCTTTACGTCTGCTTTGTCCTCCTCCTCGGGAAGCATACATGCCTTCCAGTCCACCCTATCTGGGGTGCCTAGTATGTCGGTTAGGACTTGCCTGTGAACAATACCGGCATTCCATCAGCGATTGCAAAAATACAAGAGCACAATCCACGCAAAACAACGACAGAAATAAGCAACAGGAACGTAGACAAGAACAAGCAACGCGTGGGTCCAACCCCATTCCCGCGGCAAAAAAAAATAGCAAAGTCAAGATGACAAGGAAACCACCACAGCCCACTCACCTGCCAAACTGCACCCCAAACGGTGCATGTTCCTCAATCAGATGAACCAACGTCCTCCCATCAGGCAGGTCCACTCTGAAATAACTCCTACCCCTTCTGCCTGGTAGCCCAGAACTTTGACAATCTTCCAATGTGCCATCGAAACTGATTCCCTGAGACTTAAACGCCTGTTCTACCTTCCCCACGAGCGAAGTAGGTACAGGTACGGCTTGTACATGTGCATGCCCTCCTTTTGTGCTCAGACGTCCGACTTCGAAAAATACGGCGCTCGCGTTGTGGGCGGCGTAGAGAGCACGGAGAGAAGACTTGTATCTATGGAGTAGTTGTCAGGTTCCAGAGTCGGTAGAAAGGAAAGAGAAAAGTCAACACGTACTTATCAGTCTCCTCTAGAATTGGAGGTGCGATGTCAGCAGGGATGGTGTTATACGTTGGGTGGTGCGCAATAGGTACGATGAGGACGTGGCCGCCACCTGGGACAGTACTAATACTACTATCAGGTCCGACAGCGTTGGATTGCGTAGGAATGATTTGACCCTTTGGAAGCGTCACATAGCATTCACTTCCGATGGAGACTATAAGATGTTTTCTGTGCGAGCGGGGATTAACGGGTAACAGAGAGATAAGGGAAGAGAGCGTACGCGAGGTTGGGATTGGATAGGCAGAACCAGCATTCGTCGGCTGTAGGCCATAAGTACCACAAATTACATTTCAAACAATTATGCTCACGTCCGATCTCCTTAACCTGATCTCTCTTCCCTCTCCTCTCCCCACCGCGCTGCCCTGCATTAGCAACTGGGCAATCCTCAATGTAATGCTCCTCGCTCGCACACGCGCGGCACACATACCCCGGGCGTGGTTTTCGCCCACCTGTGTCGCCAACAGCATGGCGCGTGGGGCAGTCACGTACAAGATGCCCGGGCGTATTACATATACGGCACACGTATCCTTCAGGAGGTTTCTGGCGTTCGGGACAAGAGAGGATGAAGTGCTGTTTGCAGGATGTAAGCGCGAGTTGTGGTGAGGTAGGAGAGAGGAACCTCAGTAGATTCACACCTCCGACATTTGTACCCCGGCGGGGGCTTCCCTTCCTCGCCTTGTGGTGCGTCTACTCTGATTAGATGAAGTGCGGGGAATGACGTTGAGTACTCACTTGTTCGTGGACGCTTGCTGGACTGGGGGACGTTTCCCCATATGAAATTCTCCCCTGAATCAAATGTTTCGAGTGTCCGTTTTTGAGGTCGGGGAGCTAATTCAGTGAAAGGGTTTTTGGTGGCATTTGTGGGGCGGGCTGGAGCAGGGTTTGACGGGGAAGGTGGGGTGATTGAAAATGCGTAAAACCACTGTTTGCGAACATGATTAAATTTATTTCAATGATTTGATGTCATGATAGAAGCTTCAACGTACCCTGGGCTTCTTACCACCCGTAGCTTCAGCACCAAATGCGCCAAGACTTACGAACCTCGAAACCCTTCCTGCCTCATCATCCCACACGAAGGGTTCCCGCTCCCAAAACTGTGGTGGCCGGCCACCCAACGCAGCAAAATGATATCTGGGTTTTACCTTTCTAATTACCTCATCCAGGGGTGTGGCGCCCTCAGATAAAAGCTCTGGAGAAGGCAAAGGTGTTGAGGAGTGCTGTGTGACGCATGCAGGCCAGTCGTTTGTGATGAAGATGTCGATAAGCTGTGAGGAAGAAGAGGTGTTAAGGATGGAGGTAAGGGAGGTGTAGGTTTGGTTCTTGGATTGGGATTTTGAGGATGATTTAACGAGAGTGTTGGAGAGGAGGCGTTCGACGGTGTGGGTGGAGAAGAAGGGGGATGCGAACCCCTAAAATATGATGCTTAGCTTTACCTTGAAAAAATTCGCATAAGCACGCACAGGAGGGGCTTCAGCGGTAGTGTAGATGCCTGGGTTGTAGATGCCACCAAGACAAGCTATCCGAAGACCGTGAGCAGTCGTCATTATCCCTGATTTATCTGGCAACTGGATCAGTATCATACCACAAAAAGTGTGTTTGTAAGACAAAACTCACTCAGTAAAAATACATCCTTGCATAGCTCTCCACTAGTCTTGGTGTATTTTTCTATCACAGAATCAGGTAGGGGGTTCTCTCCTTGCATGATGTAACATTTCAAAGGTACTGGGAAACGGAAGAATTCAGTCAACGTACAGCACATATGAAATGTGTTCCTGCCTTCAATATCACCGTTCAAAAGTTGTTCAGTTTCAGCTGTTCCATCCCCCAAAACCTCTGGCTCTTTCAAGGGACCGAAGAAGTCACCAATGCAGAGCACGCAGTCAAATTTACCATGCTTCGCGTCGATGGCTTTAATTTTCACAAAAAGGTCACGTATGGACCCTACGGCAGAGCCTACCGTGAGTCTGTAGAAGCGTCATTGGTTTTTTAATCGTTCATAATGGCTAAAAGCGTACATTTTCACGGGTGAAGCGCTTGACGCTGTTGGTGCAGTGGAGGACGCCATGAAATCCATAGCACGTGATCGTCCTTGCACTAGAAACAAAAAAGGGAATTCCCACGTGGACCAAACTTTACTTCCACGAATGCCCCAATGTCACATCACTATGCCAGTCTTTCACCGTGAGTCTTTCGCAGAGTTCTGCCCGGTTCATGCTAAAACAAAAACAATGGTGCTAAGTCCGAATCGACCTCACTTGCTTATTGAACTGTGTTTGCATTCCAAGCTCATCATCGCTGCGCGCGCACGCTAAACCGGTGCCACCTTGTATTTTTCTCCATCCAGTGCAGTTGAGGCTGTAATGATCGTCCTTCGAATTAAATTGATGTGCCTGTTTCGGAGGTGTTGTTGCTTTCTTCTATCATCTAGTACAGTATCCACTAGGAACAAAGTCGTTGCGGATCACTGATAGGTCCTCTGCTCGGTTGCGTGGCAGCTGCGCCCGGTTTGACATAGCGCAAGGTCCGTGATCAACTCTTATTTTTGCCTGACCGCATGTTATCGAGGAAGGCAGGGGTTAGGTGAAACCATATATTAGGAATTAGGACCACTATCGGGGATAGTTTAATGGCAGGACAAGGCAAGACGCCGTTCCAGTGAACTTGAGTTGGGGATACCACAATGGGGACGCACGTCCCTGTGATTTGCACTATCTATCCCTGAAGTCCCGTCACTCCCTCCCACTCATCGAGCACTTAAAATAATTTGTTCGACAAAGAACTCTAAAGATACGTCTGATTTTGCTAGGACAACCTTGTGGCAGCTCAACCACCGCAAGGGCCCATTTGTCGAGGGATTCTGGGACTCGACGAACTTGCAGTTGCGGGGAACTTCTCGACAGCATGTAAGACTGGGCGGCAATGCAAGTTCTGTCATTCACTTATGAACAGTTTCGCGAGATGAAATGGATTAAGTTATGACCTGTTTCCCGCAAGGTTTGCATCAGGGAAACGTAATTCACTACAAAGCACTTTGTAGCACAATCCAACCCGTTGTACGACTTAAACCTGGGACTTCATGGGCAGAAAGTCCAAGCAATTCGGGTTGACTATTTGCATGTGGAATTTACGTTTTGGGAACAAGGACGCTGGCAAATAAGGAACCGTTGGACGAGCGCTTGAAGTAATTAAGGTCACCTGTTCTGTTCGGCACATTTTGGCATTGTTCCATATATACGGATGAAAATCTCATCTTCCTAACTTACATGATGCCGCACGCGTCTATATATTTTCTTGTCGTACCTTTGCCAACCAATCGTTCCTTACCACCTTGCGTACTTGGTAGATTTACTTAGCGTGTCTTTCGCCCGCGGCCATATATTGTCTCGCAGGAACGATCATCAACCTGGATTCTGTATTTAAAGCGCCAGTTCGTTGAAAGTTGATTTCCTTCACCAGCAGTAGTGTCGGGGGATCTCCACGTCTGGGCCAATTTCCTTCGTTCTCATAGATTCATTTTGTCCCTAGACTAGAAAGCATGGTCTTCTATTCAATTATCTGCATCCTTTCGTCACTGCTGCTCGGGTCACTGTCGCAGGCATCCCCTGTCTCGCGGGAGTTCTCGAAATTGGGAGTATCACTTTCGTCGCTAGACTCCAAAAGTTGGTTTTGCCATATCGTCCACACGACACTGGCTCAAAAACTTTGCCTACGAGAAGGGTCATCTGCAATATCCGTGAATACCCCCATTGGTGCCGCGCAGGGTGTAGTCGATGTCTCGGGTGTTTACAGGTTTGCTGCGAAGTATGCTTCCGCAGAGCGCTGGTCCCCGTCTTCTGTGGTTACTGAATGGGCACTCCCGTACGTTAATCACATCACGCTTGATTTACTCCCGATCACATATACACCAATTCGACAGCAATGGTTCTACGAATGTCTCAGCGTTGCCGCTTATGTGCCCGCAGCCATTTGTGGATAACTCCACATTCACCGAGGATTGCATGTCGATGATTCTCTATGTTCCCCCCACCTTACACGCCTACAGCAGTGTACCCACTTTGATGTGGTATGTATAACGATCATTCTTTGATGATAGTGACCGTCATATATTTTGACAGGGTTCATGGAGGTTCTTTTATCGTCGGATCCGCCACGAATCCTGGTCTAGATGGATCTGCACTGGCACTTGCCACTGATTCGATCGTTGCAGTCATTCAATACCGCCTGGGAGCTGTAAGTGCTTTCACTGTAAGCAATGCATGTCAGCTCATACGGTTCCTTTAAGCTTGGCTTCGTTGCTCCCAACAATCAGACCAACCTTGGTCTGGGAGATGCTGTAAATGCTCTCAAATTTTTGACGACTGTGCTTCCTAGCTTCGGCGGTGACCCGAGCAAGATCACTGTAGCCGGTCAAAGCAGTGGTGCAAATTTGATTCGTGCCCTTCTTGCTGTGCCTTCTGCACAGTCACTATTTCAATCTGCGATTTTGCAGTCTGACCCTATGGTAAGTGGTGTGTACGCCACTGGTAGGAACGTGAGACTCATTGCTGTGTCAGGACTATGGCTTCCTGTCATCATCTGATCAGGTCCAACTTCAGCAGTATTTCGTGTCAAATCTTGGCTGTACTGCAACCGACTCAGCATGTCTAAATGCTTTGACCGCGGATAACATTGTCAATGGTGCCGGTCTTTGGCAATTCAACAGCTCTGTTTACGTCGTCCCAGCCGCAACTCAATCGGAGCCAATGCGTGTTGTGAATGATGGCACCTTTATCACCTCGACCTTGGACTCAACTTCGCCATTCCCCCGGGCTTCCAAGCCCATCTTGCTTTCTAATGTTCTTGACGAGGGAGGCTATACAATTTACGGCTCATTTCCTAGCCCCATGCCCGAAGCTGATTACGTTGCTATTGTCAACGCCTCGTTCGGCGAGTCACGCTACGAGGCTCTCATGGGCTCGCAAAGCTATGCCGTGGGGACTACTCAAAATGATGACTACCGTCCTAAGTTCCAAACGCTCGCCACAGATTCGGTCTGGCGATGTGCGACGTGGACTTTCGCGCGAAACTGGGTTTCCAATGGTGGCACTGCATACGTAGGATTGTACTCTGTTGGTGCTAGCTACCCTGGCAACTCCGCTGTCTCTTTTTGCACCGAGTCGGGCGTTGTTTGTCATCAAGATGATATCGAGATAGTTGTAAGCAAATGCTGACTATGTTCCATTCTGCGCAACTCATGTTTTGTACTAGTTTGGCACTGCTCTTAACCCCAACTCGGCCCAATCAGCGCTGATTACTGAGATGCAAGCCCGTTACAAGTCATTCTTGTATACCGGGAACCCAAACCCGGATGACTCATCATATGCCGATTGGCAGGCGGCTGGTGCCTCAGACGTCAATGCCATCATGCTCGGCAACACCGGTAATGCCCCTATTGGCGCTTGCACCCCGTCTTTCTGGGGTCAAAGTGTCGCGTACGATTATCAAGTGTTCAATATCTAGAACACCCGTATGAAAGTTCATGATCTGACGCTGTCTCCCGGACACTGGATTCATTTTGTTATTTTCATCTCCACGCTTAATTCTCTTCATGGGTCTCTAGGTGCATAATGAACTTCGGGTTCTGTTGTGTTTATTCTTTATTGTCCAAATTGCTTTACATTTGTTTTACATGTCATACTTTGTAGCCCTTACTCTTGTTGTTCTCTCCGCTAAACGCCACTGTAGCCCGAATTGCTTTCTTCTCTAAATACGCCAATCGCGTTGTTCTCGGTATCAGGAAATATGAACAATTGTATCAAAATTGACTGACTCCGAACAGATGGTCGTGAGGGTATGCTGACATGAAGTCCTTAAAGTTTGGGTATATGAACTTCGACCGGGCATTGAGTGAACAAGTCGAAGTTGCGCCGCAAATTCATCTGAGAGAACGACTATACGAGCAATTAGACCAACGCAAGCCCATCAGAAATACGAAGAATATGATGCCGTACCGCGCCTCTCCGCTCCACCACCATGCGGTGTAGCCGACCCTTTGGACCACCTCTCAATTCGTCGCCCTCGTAGACGAAAGCCTCGTCTACTCCGTCATTAACACGGAACAACTTTGGATTGATCACCATCCGCCCGAATGCAGCTCTAGACAGCATTTGAACTGCATTTCTCTGGCTCTCGGTATTGGACGATCCAGTAAGGATGGAGCGAAGCGTTTCCAGAATGTAGTACTGCGGTGGGAAAAGGCCGATTTTCCCAGTTCTGAACTCCTCTATGGCCGATTCTGGATGCAAAAATCGCGTTCGGATGACTTCTTGTCCCCCATCAGGAGTCGGAAGGCATTCTTTTCTAAATGAATACAGCCCATCCGACGTAGAATCCTTAAGGAACGCGACAAAGAACTCCGTGCGGAATCGTCTGCTTAGATGTCAGATACGGTTGAAGGGCAAGGGATGAGGATCCTGCTCACCTGGCTGATGACGGTGGTGTCACCCATGTAGTAAACGGCAGCAGAGCGCCTACGTCAGCTCTGAGGTTGTTGTTTGTAAGAAACGTCGAGAATGTCATGTGTCCCTCATGGACAGCCTCTCTAGCCTGAGTGAAGTCGACATCAAGCAATGTGCTCGGAGTATTAGAGAAAGCCAGCAGCAATCCCGCTTCTTCAAAGGTTTCTCTGATAGCAGTCCATTCTAGGGACGTATCCTGCTTGGCATCGAAATTTCCGCCAGGAAAAACCTCCAATGCGAGATGCCTTTGAACAGGGACTACAAAAGAGTGATTCTGCTCACGTGTTGGCCAGCGAATGACCTAGCCTGTGGGTTGCGCTGAACAAGTAGTATTTCGTTGTGACTGTTGACCAGAACGAGAGTCGCTGAAAGACGAGGCTCTGTAGGCTTTGGACTCTTACTGTCCATCATTTTGATTAGGGAGTCAGAGGAGAGGCTAGGAACGGTGACTGAGAAACTTCTCCGCGAGAGCGATATGTTGCGGCTGTGTGTTCTAATAAGTATCCACACGTCCATAGTTAATGTGAGTCACAACAAACCGCGGTGATGAACCCACTCTAGCAGTTGATGACTGGGCAGTCTGTGCTTGGACAGAAGTAGAGTGCAAGTCCTTAACATGGTTTCGTCGAATGTCTCATACCATGTACATATAGTCTAATTTGACTCCGGTCACACCAGTGCAGTGTTCACTGGATCCGGTAACCGGTTAAACCTGACAAGTACTTCCGTACTTTTAGACTTCGCCCTAGCAGACATCGTCCTTGGGCTGGCCTACCACCTGAGAGTACGCGCTTCCGCCGGCCACGCGATATTTGACTCAAAAATCACGTTTATATCAACTTAGGCAGTGCAAGTATGGCCACCGCACTAGAGGTACGCTTGGGCTAATAAGCCAATGTTGTTAGTGGCACTTACTCGGACTTACTCGAATGCACAAGGATGAAATGATCCCTGAAACGAAGATTCCCCTCACCTTCAAATGGTCAGGACGCGAGTACAAGGTAGATCTCCTTGGATCAGATAGGTAAGCTGCGGAACCGAATTGCTGCGAACCAGGGATGGCCATCCTTAGTATTAACTCCGGTCGTCTAGAGTGTACGACCTCAAGACTTCGCTGATGAGTTTGACAAAGGTTCCGCCAGAGAGGCAGAAAATTCTAGGTCTCGTGAAAGGAAAACTACCCCCAGATCAAGAGAGAATGTCAGTGTTCGCGATTTTCTGCACAAATTTTTCTCTGAACCACATATTATCGTAGTGCCAATTTACGAATAGCAGGGAAATCGTTCACACTTATAGGAACCCCTGAAGGCGACGAGATCAAAGACCCTTCAAGTGAGCCACTATCTTTCAAACCTTTGGTGCCTGTACTAACATATGCTCAGAGTTGGAATTCCTTCCTGATGTTGTCAATGACCTTGATGTAGACTTCACTGACAACCCTGCTGCCGCTGCGGTATATAAAAATGATCAGCGAAACATTCGCAAAGTCAGGGAGGCAACCGAGAAACTTCAGATTAATATCATTCATCCTCTGCGAGACGGAAAACGTTTACTCGTGCTGGACATTGATTACAGTAAGCTAATCTTCTCGAGTATCTTCACTCCCTGAGTAAGAAAATCTCATGCAGCTATTTTGGATACCAAACCACTAACGTCTGGCTCATTGCCTCCTGCGGAATGTGCAAGGCCTGGCCTCCATGAATTTCTAGAGACCATATACCCTTACTATGACATCTGCATCTGGTGAGTTTCTTTCATATCATGAGCGTAACCTTCACAGCCAATCATCAGGTCTCAAACTAGCTGGATATGGCTTGAGGCGAAGCTCGTAGAACTTGGTATGGTCGGATCAACCAGGAATTATCAGGTTATATTTGTGCTTTCATGGTAGCAAGTTACGGCTGACATCAACTCCAGATTTCATTTGGTACGACCGTGACTATCCAACTTTAACTCTCGCGTAGCTGATTGAAGATCCGCAGTCCTCGACAAAACCTGCATGTTCACTGTCTTTACAGAACGAAATGGTCAACCATATGCTCACCATGTCAAGGCACTGCAAATTATTTGGAATCACTTTCCCCAGTTGTCAGTACATTCTGAGTTGGACAATCGAGCATGCTTTAACTCTCCTCCTTAGTTCAGCGAAAAACACTATTCACGTGGATGACCTGGTAAGAGGAAGGTGTGGCCCGTCTCTATCCTCTCTAATTCCGTCGTAGAGTCGGAATTTTGCCTTGAATCCGAACGAAGGACTAAAAATCCATGCCTTCAAGAATGCTCATACAGAACAGGCTCAAGCTGACCGGGAGCTTCAGAAATTAGCCCGGTACATGGTACATATTGCTGTTGTAGAAGATTTCCGGACATTGCGCCACAAGGCATGTGTCTCATATTTCTGGGCTGCAAATTTACTCACCACGCGTTTTCAAAGGCCTGGAAACATGAGCTAAGGCGACTCGCGCAATCGTAACGAAAACGCGCTCCTTTTACGGTGCTCATTCATACCAAGGTACCTCGATACATGAGTTGGGCCAGGGACAAGTTGTATTGTTGTTGTACATGATTTTTGTAACGTAGCTATTTTGTAACAAAACCGTGCTATATATGTACAACTTTTCGTAGTATTATCTATATAAGTACGTTAACTTCTTATATGTTGCGTAAAAACAAACTATTCACTGCCTGAGCTCCATTTCAGTACTCTAGAAGCCTTCTGCTACAGTCCAGGAAATTATTTGCGGTGGCTTGGTACGTTCTGCCCGTACTATGTGTGTCGTGTCATTCATATGTACTTTTTCTTTCGAAATCCTAGGCTCAGCTTTACTCTCAGTACATGCTTGGAGTTGATCTACGATGGGATCGACTTCGCTGGGCATATGAGTTCGACGTCGCGATGCGAACTAAGAGTGCGTCTGACTTGAGCGGCCTCAGCCGAGAGGAAAAGAAGAAGGCCCAGTGCTCCTTTGAACCAGGCGAAATCGCTCACGTCGATGGTGGTGGTGGAATCACGGCTGCCTTCTACGAATTCTTGGATCGTGACAAATTTACACTGACGTCAATGGAACGGCGATACATGCGCGTTCTCATCGACAGCGCCCCCGATATTAGCAAATATTGCCTCGTCCTCCAACGTCTCAGTGCGGATACATTTATTGTGTGCTACATCGCGTCTTTCGGCGGTGTTGTATACGGCACCGGCCTGTCTCCGATAACTCGGTTTTTTTCCATGGCTATGGGTGATACACCTCCGTGGCCTCCCAATTCAAGGCCTCTGCACGTGATCCCAAGGTGGATTGGATCTGGCTTCATATTTGGTGTTCCTGTTGTCAGGAAAAATCTGTCGAAGACGACTCATTCCCGTGCTTCTCTTGCCTACGGAGAGCTGCATAGAATAAGATCTTTTATTGCAGAAAGGCTCAAGGCATGTTCAGTTACCTGTTTAGTTTGATGGTGTGGAATGAAGTATTTTCACAGCTCTTCCAGCAAGTCCATCAAGAATTGCGTGCAAAAGACCGCGATTGGCATAAAGTCCGCAAGAAAACTGGTCTAAAAATTGATAGCTATGTGGACCCCGTGATACTGGACGTGGATCACCCAAGCAGGATGGGCTCCAATCCTGCGATACCCAGTGAAGTGCCCGCCCCTGGCGACTTTACGGAATGTTCAAACTTCAAAAGCAAGCTTCGGATGAAGCGTGACATTAAAGGCAAGGTGAAATCAGCCTCGGTTAGCATGAAAGATTGTGACACGAATCTGCTCTTAGTGCCATCCCTCCACAAACATCGTTTCCTGCAAGTTCCTCCGAGCAATCACTTAGCCTGGTTGCTACAATGGCAACGACAAGATATTATGTCTTCACGACTCTACCTCAAGCGTCTCACACCTCGACTAGACTCATCTTATCCTGTACTCCGGCACCTTCCACTCCCCTGTCGGTATGTGAGACCTTGAGAAATTGTAGATCACTACGCACTACAACAGAGTCCTTAGTCGAGTTCACTTTGTGTCAGGATTTTCCTGATTCTACATACGTAGTAGATATTGAAGGAATATGGTGGTCCTAGAAACCTCGAGGCTGCTGTCCATTCCCGCATTCGACTACACTGGGTACAGTATCACTCAGGATATGCAGGAGCATACAGCGTCTGAGTATTGCAAGATTATGATTACATTGTGGAGGTTGCGATAAAATCGTCTACTGATATCAACATACTTCTGAGGTTGTAACGCTGTTCACGACAAGGTCGAACGTCATCACTGAGGACGGCGGTACTAAAGACATCTCTAAGCATGAATCTGTATAAACGGCTTTGTCACATACCAGGTTTTGTAGCAACAAAAGCAGGAAGAGAAGCATTCGAGGGTCGCAATATACCACTGGCGGCGTCGAACTGCCAGTGGTTGTTGTTCGCAACTTCAGACAAGGACGGCAGTTTAGGAAGAATAGTATGGAATTAGCCATCGAGCTCACTTGCAAGTACCTCCTTTCGTCCCAGCCCAAGTAATTTCTGAGCTTCTGTAACATGGATGCACGCGAATGCTCGCGAAACAAGCGTAAATGTGTTCTTGCGGAATGCATCTGACGACAAAGTCGATACAACCAAACTCTGATTAAATCTGCACATACCGAGGAAGTCGTTAACCAACAGACCAACTGTTTTTCCCAGCTTTGGATCAGGGAAGTCACTTTGCTGCGACATCTGGAACAGCTCTTGGGTCCGAGTGTAAGTATTTTCATAATTCCGTTCCAAAGCGGATGCCAAGAGTACTGCGAGCGCATGTGACAGGGGATGCAAGGACACGTTTTCAGGTAACCGTGCAAGGACATGTTGAGCAGGTGTTCTGGAATAAGTTTTACAAAGGAGTATAACAAGGGAGGGGTCTTACATACAAGTCGTCTAGCACCATATAAGCCAGGACCAAGGGGGCAATCAAAAGTAGCCTGGAGTAACTTTTATCATTTGAACCCTGTTACAGGACATTATCGAGATGCCAAGGTGTGTATGAGGGGTATCTCGATAAGTGCTCACGTTCAAGTCGTGATGTTCAGCGATATTAATGATGCCAATGAAGTTCCTTTGCTCGGCCAGATCAGATAGCTGGGGAAAAACTTGCTGGTATATATCTTGGGCAGCGGGGAGTTGTGTGGGGGTTTCCGCGCTGCCTGAGCTATTTGATGATGTGGTGGGATCCGAGGAAGCAATGATGGAATCTCGAGCTTCATCACGAAGCTCTGTTGCGCTCATGGGAGGAGGTGTGGGTGGTGCTTGAGCCATATATTGAGTACTTAGCTTTAACTTCGAGATTGATGCTGCCAACCGCTGATGCTGAACGATGATCTGCTGCTTACTAAGCAATCTGTATGACTTACATAGTGGCTGTGAAACATATTCGCAACCACAATTTACAGTCTCCCGTAGGCAGACCTCGGGCAGACCCAATAGAAGGAAGACAGCCGTTCCTTCTGTAGTGCTACAGATATGGATGTGCTCGACGAGGAGGTCGAATCGATCTTATATATTGCAAGAGAAATATCAGGTAGGTCCACGCTGCGCGAACCTCACCAACAAGCCTTTCATCAGCACACGTAGTCTACAAGATCCCCCATCTGAAGGCCAACGAGGGACATCGTGCTAACGACTGGGGAGACCTTGCGCAACCGCTATGGAAAGGCAGATTGCGCATCATTGAGAAGTCGAGTGGTGCGGCGTTGATGTTTGAAGATGCTCAGACGGGTAAGCATCGCCAGCTTCTCACCGCGTACAAGTGCATGATTGACGCAACTACAGGGGAATGTACGTTTCAATATGAACAATCAGTATTGTAGCATCCTGATGTAGAGTTAGTATTTGCCCGTGCACCTTATGACGCTCTTAAACCATGCGTGGAATCCGTCCTTGATTCATCCCGATATTTTGTAATCAGGGTGGAGGATGATGGCAAGAAGGCTTATATTGGGATGGGATTCGCTGAACGAACAGATAGCTTTGATTTCAGTGAGCGCTCTCCTTTCAGTTTGTTTGCTCTCTTGACATATGCTCTCAGACGTTGCATTGCAAGATTATACTAAGTGCGTCTGACAAGCGGTGAATTTTCTCTCACTCACTTACAGTACGCCCATGCCTAGGCGTTTGAAAGCTGCTTTGAGCCCTCCTAGCCCTTCTGAAGAAACCCCTTCTCCTCATATTCCGGTTGGTCCAAAGAAGGACTACTCTTTGAAGGAAGGCCAGACGTTTTCCATATCCATTCCGGGAAAAGCTAGTAAATTATCAACACCTGGGACCAGTTTGTTAGGTTCTTCCACCCAAAGTACTGGTAACTTTGGGGGAGGGGTACCGCTATTACCACCCCCACCTTCATCAGGAAGGAAGAAATGATCATGTTAAGCACCGAAGTATATTGGCATTTGTTGTACCTACTTTTTTCTATGAAGACTGAATTAGCTTTACAAGAAATACATGTTCAAAATCAGATTGGGCAGAAGCCTCCAGATTTCGTTAGTCTTGTGCTCAGCGCTCAAGCGCTCATTTGCGACACGATTGCTTGTTAACACCTGCAATGACACGCAGTGGGAGGGGGTTTTCACCTGTATCCTTTACTACGTATACTTACCTGTTACTCGCTTTCGAGTCTCGTCCTTAATGAATCCATGCAACGCGGTCAAAGGTTCTGGCTATGAACTCGAGCAATAATTGAGCTTATTTTTAATAGTAAATACTCAGGAGGATATAGACTAGATACAACCATCCTGCAGGGCACCGATTATTGACCGATTACGTAGTTTCTTAAAGATAGTCTATGCAAGTTAGTTTTTGTGGAGGCCCGTCCGCATCTCATCCAAGTGAAAGTGTCACCTCTAGTAGGTTTGCTGTCATTCCCATCGGGAGCATCGTGAATGTCACTGGCAGGGTCAGTAGCAGTGGAGAAGATCCATGCTAGCCAGTTGATAGGCAATGCAAACGGTCGCCCGGTGTGAAATGGCTATCTTCCGCGGATGCAGATTTCAAAAATAAGAATTGAGTCATGGGATGGCAAACGCAGATCGCTTGCAAAGACGTGGGATTGTGGAATGAATTCAACAATGGAACTTGAAAGGATGACCGGTACGAAGTCCTAGGCTGCGAGAACCGGTGACCTAGTGGAATATGAGCGACGGCCACTATGCAGTCACCGGCCGAGAAGTGCAAGTCTTACCGTGTCAAGCCGTGTCACCACGAATATTACGTCGTTCTTTAGGTTGCCGATCGATCCCACTGGTGAGCGCATGTCTCGGATATTGAACATGAAGGTAGCCTAATTATTAGATTGCCTCATAATAGGCCGAATCTTTAGACAAACGTCGGTCTACAATGGTGGTTCCATTTGATGGCGTCGTCTTGAAAGTTTCGATATAAGCGACCTGGTTGCCTGTTGCCAAGTTGTGGGTGGTGTTAAAACTCTAACTCAGTGTCACTGAGCTCCGTATTACTTATGTAACAAGTTTTCGCACGTGACCTCATTAGACTTGCTGACAATTCGATTCGTGTGTTTCGCTTGCTCTTCGCCATTTCGCAACAGTGAGCATTGCGACTAGCTTCTTGTTCTCCTTCCTATTCAGGTTCTCCTATCTGATTAACGAGAGAAGTTTGCACTCAGGATGCTGTCCAGAGTCACCCCCAGTATGATAGGAAAAGCCACTTTCAGAAACTCCGTAGGACGGGCTGCTGTCTGCGCTCGCAGAAGTTTCGTGCAACCCTCTGGTGCAGACCGTGCACACGTCATTGAGGATATGCATTTCAAGCTCGAGGCTCCCAATCGTGAGAACAGCGTGACACAAAAGACTCGCCCCATATACCTCGATATGCAGGTATGGTCATGTAATTAGATACTATTCGGTGTATTGACAAGGTCCAGGCCACTACTCCCGTAGACCCACGTGTTCTCGATGCTATGCTGCCGTACCTAACAGACCAGTACGGTAATCCACATAGTCGAACACATGCATATGGATGGGAAGCAGAGCAGGCTGGGGAGGTTGCACGCAAGGTAAGTCAGCCGGGTTTGCAAGCATAAAAACGTCCCTGTAACATCTTCCAGCATGTAGCAGACCT
Organism: Suillus weaverae; assembly: GCA_016767475.1. Classification (NCBI taxonomy): domain Eukaryota; kingdom Fungi; phylum Basidiomycota; class Agaricomycetes; order Boletales; family Suillaceae; genus Suillus; species Suillus weaverae. Next base: position 404,279 of record MU179298.1, read on the forward strand.
TATTGGAGCCGAGGCCAAGGACATCGTCTTCACTTCTGGTGCTACCGAGACCAATAACATGGCCATTAAGGGCGTCGCACGGTTCAATAAAGACAAGAAAAGACACGTTATCACGCTACAAACGGTGAGCTGAGCCGCTTGATTTCATGGCCAACACTGATCGTCCCTGCAGGAGCACAAGTGTGTCTTGGATTCTTGCAGGAAACTCAGCGAAGAAGACTTTGAAATAACCTATCTTCCTGTCGAGTCCAATGGCGTAGTCAACCTCGAGACTCTCGAGGCTGCCATCCGCCCTGATACTTCCCTTGTTTCTATCATGACGGTAAACAACGAGACTGGTGTCATCCAACCGATGAAGGAAATTGGTGCTATTGTGCGAAAGCACCGTGGCGTATACCTTCACACCGACGCGGCGCAGGCCGTGGGAAAAATACCCATCGACGTTAATGAATCCAACATTGACCTGATGAGCATCTCAGGGCATAAAATCTATGGCCCAAAGGGAGTAGGAGCTGCTTATGTCCGCCGGCGACCGCGCGTGCGATTGGAACCGATTTTGAGTGGAGGAGGACAAGAGCGTGGGCTGCGCAGCGGTACCCTGCCCACGGCGCTGGTGGTTGGCATGGGCGAAGCAGCACGCATAGCCAAGCTGGAGATGGCGGTGAGTTCTTGTTCTTCGCACAACTCATGACGAAATCCGCACATGCGTTTGAATTGGCATGAATCAAGTGGCGTGATGCTCTAGGCTTACGACCGTATGAGCCGCTAGCTTGGTAACGATTCTTGTGCAGGGGTACTGATCAACTTCTTGTCTATCATTCCATCTCTTGTTCCGATTTTGATACCTATTCCAGAGGGATCACACGCGGATCAAGCAGTTGTCGGATAGGTTAATCCAGGGCATCAATTCCCAAGTCGAGCATGTGGTTCGAAATGGAGATGCCAATGGATACCCAGGATGTGTGAACCTTTCGTTCTCGTACGTTGAAGGTGAAAGTCTTCTCATGGCCTTGAAAGTAAGCATAGTGGCACGTCTCTGATGAGAGAAAATCTCATGATTCTCATTGCAGGATATCGCTTTGTCTTCTGGTAGTGCATGTACATCTGCGTCTCTGGAGCCTTCATACGTTCTTCGTGCTCTTGGTATGTTTTCTTCGTGCGTCGCTTGTCGTAGCACCTGACAGTCACCTAGGAGCGGCAGAGGATATGGCACATTCGTCCTTACGCTTTGGCATCGGTCGTTTCACCACAGAAGCGGAAATTGATTTCGTGGTAAATCACATCGTTCGCGTTGTTACCAGACTTCGTGATATGAGGTACTGTCTCATCCGCATCTCAGTGCTGCTGCTGTGCTCATCGCTTCCTTCAGCCCGTTGTGGGAGATGGTGCAGGAAGGCATCGACATCAACTCGATTAACTGGTCTCAACATTAATTTATACTTCTGGATTTGTGATCGCGGTGCAACGTCTTGCTTTACCTATCGTTGACATATTTGAGGATTGTTGCCTATAACTTTATGTACAATGATATGAAGGACTTTCGAAGGATATTATTGGCGGTATCCGAGGTCTTGTCCACGGTGCCCAAATTCTTGGCAAACAATCGAATATAATGGCGAGTTGAATCTCCGCTATAACTGCTCTCTTTCACTTTCAACCACCATGGCAAGACGATTGTACCTTGGCAGTATGAAAATTTCTTCTCGTCAGATTCTGGCATAAACGATTCTGATCATTGTTTCCATTGCACAGGACTTCCCCCTGATGCCCGTTCTGATGACGTGGCTAAGTTTTTCGATGGCTATGGCCGTATCATTGACTGTCGTGTCATGACCGGTTCGTCGGACAAGAGGCGCGCGCCAAATGCGGAACTCACTGGACCTCCATCAGGATTCGGTTTTGTCGAGTTTGAAAGCTCAAAGGTGGATCCAGCCACCATATATCACGGTGATCAGCATACCAACCTTTTATAGGATGCGGAGGACGCTGTGCATCATTTCAATGGCAAGCCATTCATGGGAGCCAAGTTCGTATCGTAATTACTTGCAATATCTTTCGCATAGATTCTTATTTTTTTTGTTTGTTTGTTCTAGCATTGTCGTTGAATTCGCCAAAGAAAGTCGCCCCCGTCGGGATGTCTATGAGAGCGACCGTGGCTACGGGTATATTTGTTGACTCACCCAGTTGATATCGTGCTTTTTCCCTAACAAGTTGCATTTTTGTCTAGGGCTGCTCGTTCCCGCAGGCCCCCTGGTATTCGCCTGATTGTTTCTGGTATTTCTCGTGACACTAGCTGGCAGGTATGATGTTCTTTCGGTTCGCACCATTGGCAGTGTTCGCGGAGCATGTGGCGCTTCCATATTTTCGGAGATCGATCCGGCTGGTCATTTTGGAACCTGGAAGGACCGCCAGTATTTCGTTGATGTTCACTTTCGCTGGCTTTGTCCAAACCCAACAACGAACCTGACCATACACTCCTCACCCAGGACTTGAAAGATTTCGGACGCGAGGCTGGTAGCGTGTCGTTTGCTGACATTGATCGCGACAACCCTGGCCAGGGGTGCGTGACTCAAATTTAATGTTTTGTTCCGAGCTGACAGTCTCTTAGTATTCTTGAATATCTATCGCGAGATGATGCAGACCGTGCCGTCAAGGATTTGGACGGTAAAGACCTGCGCGGTAGACCTGTCCGCGTTGCCTACGACGATGCCGTAAGTTCGATAGCATGGTTGTTGCGCGCCGGGCCTTACCTATCCTCTCAGCGCGGTGGACCTGATAACTACAGGCGCGAGGATCGTCGTGAGGAACGTCCTCGAGGTGACGACCGTTACAAAGAAGAACGTTATTACAGGGATGATCGTCCATCCTATCGCCGCGAGCGATCTCGATCACCTCCTCGCCGCAATGATTACGACGATCGTCGCCCCAGGTCTCCACCTCCGCCGCGGAGGGATCCTGATGAGAGAAAACCTGCAGGGTACGATGATTACCGACGGGGAGGTTATGATGATGACCGCAGAGCCCCTGATTATTATTATGACCGCCGCAGGGACGATGACAGGCGACGTGAAGACCGCGGTGGCAGACGCGACGAGAAAGACGATCGGTACGACGACAGGGCATTGAGGCACGCAAATGGCGATGGTGGATGGGCGCGTTAAAGGATATAGGCAGCCGCTGGATATTTTGCACTTGGCCGAGGGGCACCCTATCCGTTATTGGTTTCCCCTCTCTTATATGGTCATGGTCTCCTCGAGCTTGGCATTGGCGTATGTTGGGTCGAACCGGAGAACTGTTTTTTTGTCTTACAGAGGTCATTTCCCTCTTGGTCCGTATGTCGAACGATTAGGTGAAGGCGTCCCGAATTTGGCGTGGAACCTGTACTTCCAAGCATCAGCTGAAGGTTGGCTGAAGGAGATCCAAGGCAGCACGTGAGAATTAACGTGGGCGTCATCTTCCATATCGGTGGCGTTGAACTATGGAACCTTGGAAACGGTGACGGAATTAAAGAAGACTTCACGTGCCCACCCTCGGTACCTAGGACCGTCTGTCCTGAATTTGCCCACCAATGTGACCGTGTCCTTTCATTGGTGACACTTCAGTGCACGATGATCGACGTTTTGGACATGGCAGACTTTCGTATTCAGGTGTGTCCCTTTACTCACATCTATTCCTAGGGATATCTATTATTATGCATGTACAAATATATATAAGTGATGCAGGTGTAATCAAGATTTGGTTTGTTGCGATATGTGTACAACAATATGTGAATCGCTGTCTATTCCCCACCATTCTAATTCCTGATCATCGTTCTGGAGAAGAGCTAGAGTGTCATCACCCATCCTCAACCATACACAAATGTTATCGCGCTTCCTTGAATTTTTGCCTGCTCCAAAAGCCTTCATCACTCTGAGCCGGAAAAGCCCTAACTTCATCGTAGAAAGCACGCGTAGCGAAGTAGGTGCGATGAGACCCCCTTCCATTTCCGGGGTAAAGAGGCCTCCGGGAGGCTCAGAGCAGTGGTGAACTTTTACCTCTGTGGGTATAGTTCAAAAGGCGGTGGCACGATCATCATCCAATAAAGACCTACCAATCAGATATTGACTGAGTCTACCGTCGCGATCAGCTGTTGGCTCAGCGGGTCTACCGTGCTCTGTGGTGCATAGCAAAATGCTTGATGAATATAGTGATGATTCAGTGCAGTCAAGACACTGACTCATGCACAGCGTCTTCCATTGTGGGTGTTCCTCCATTCTGTCTTCATCATGACCAGGCACGGTCTTCGCAATGAAAGAAAGATAAAACAATTCACTGTCTGATCGTTCCTTCGCCGAGATCTTGATGACAGAGGAAATTAAACTCTAGGCACCGCAGCTTCGGTCCTGTGCTCACCGCAGTTGCGTCAAGGACCCGCAGGGACGGAATCTTTGCTATGATTTGCTGCCTGGCAGAACGAGATAGGTCATTTACTGCGAGCAATAAGTAAGTGCTTCCTCGAAGAAGACCATAATCTTGCGCTAACCCTCAGTCAGTGGATTTTTGGCGAGGCTCAGCGTTTCGAGATGGGGACACCATTCATATAATTGGTCAACATCGCGCGAATTATGGAGTTTGTTACTGGAAAGAGTGAGGACTTTGAGTCCTTGCAAATGTGATGGACAAGATTTCCGAGGAGGAATCCTTTCGATGCCGTTAGATGACAGTATGAGTCGTTGTAATCTGCGACACCGTATTAGCTTATTGAAAAACACCGCAAACACCGCACATACGAGGTACACGGCTTCAATGCTTCGCTGATATGTCGCCAATCCTTTAGCTTGTTGCTATCGAAATTGAGGATCTCGATACGGTCCAACACTGTAGAGATCTTCGCACGTGATAGGGAAGTAAGTTCATTGTATCCGAGTTCCGCTATGCGAAGTTGAGGCATGAGTATCGCTATGCTTGTAAATTCTTCCCATGAAATCCAGGTGCCGTTCAGCTGGAGCTCTGAGAGTCGCAGCCAAGCCGATGCAGGCAATTGAGATGAGGGCGGCCTCAGCCGGTTGCGACTATTTCTAGCTTCAGTATATCAAAAGAGGAAAATACAAGGCTTACTTGAGCGCTAGCCGCTCGAGTTGATGCAGTTCAGTGGTTATCATTGCTACAACGTCCCAACTAGACAAAAGTGTCGCAGAAAGATCCAGGCCGCGGATGTCTTGATCATATCAATCACATGATATTTACACAAAGACGCACTGGCTTACTAGGGCATGTCGACAGGATTTCCCCTGGGTTGTTCCCAGTAGAAACCATCTCATTGTCGAGGCTCACTTCGCTCAGTCGCTCCAGATTCGAAAATTTGCCTCGGATCTTGTCCAAGTCTACAGCTTCAACCTCTATGGCACCGTTTGAAGAGCCCAGAACGATCTTCTCCTGCGACGCAGTCCCACGCACAGCTTCTACATACTTATTTTTCACTGCTTGCAAAAATGCATACCCGTAGCAAATAGAGGAAGATGGACGAATGAAGGATCCGCTGTGAGGGACTCTTGTGATCGCTGAGCGATAAGCATCATTGTGAGACAATATTTCCTTGATCTTACCGGCAGTCAAAGTATTGTTTTCCATCCTTTATGCCATCATGTTTGCCGCGAGTTGGATCGTCCCATTCGACACCAAGCCAAAGACCGGTGGTGCCGTCGAGTGGTCCACAGTACTTGACAGTTCCGAAATGACCTGATGGAAGGTATATTCTTGACCCTGTCGCAGGAAGCACATGTTCCATCGGTCAAAGTGGTCCGGTGGTGGAAAGTTGCTTCATACTGACTACAGCTAATACAGCCCTTACATAAACAGTTGTATCATTATCACGTAAGCATCGCCTTTGAATTTAGTTGAGTCTCGGCTACACGGTACTCCGAAAATCCCAGAACAGTTGCGGGTCGCAGGCTTTCCAAGGTTTTCCTCCAGTTGAACGCCTGGTTCCGAGTATGCTGGCTGCTGCTCTCACAAGAATGTCGCGTAACGGTGTATCAGCAGCTCTTGCCAGGACGAGTGCAGTAGCTGCTCACATGTCCACCAGCACTCAGGCAACACCACTAGAACAAGTAAGCTCTTTGCATGTATTATTCTCACCAGTCCCTTGAGAACTCGTCCTTGCATACAGCCAGTGCTCTTTGAGTCGAATGGCGCGACACGCACTTATGTCTTGAATCGAGCAAGCAAACTGAACGCTCTCAATACTGATATGCTCAAGTTAATGAGAGCTCAACTGGAGGTGAGAGTGCCAGAATGTGGAAGCGTAGGTTCTTACAAAAGTCATTCGTACTCTAGCAATGGTCAAAGTCCGACTTATGCAAGATTATCGTCGGGACGGGTATTGGCCGTGCATTTTGTGCAGGTGGTGATGTTGCAAGTGCGTTTCACTGTTCGAACCCATGTGAACACTTGCTGACAAGTTCGCACAGCTGTACTACAGCATTCACTGCATGATGCTACTCGTTCAAAGGCTATAGAATTCTTCAGAGACGAGTGAGTCATTGAATCATGCTCCGGACCGCTTGAATAACATATCCTATAGATTTGAAATGAACTATATCTTGTCTGCATTACCGAAGCCATACGTAACCATCTTGGATGGTATCACAAGTTGGTGTTTTCGTTCCGCACAGCATGCATAGCACTGACATCACCAGTGGGCGGAGGAGTCGGACTTGCCATTAGCGCTCCATTTCGTGTTGCAACGGAGAAGTCGGTGTTTGCCATGCCAGAAACCAAGATAGGTTACTGTCCCGATGTCGGAGCAAGCTTCTTCTTGTCCAAGATTGACGGTGAAATTGGCACATATCTCGCCCTGACCTCAGAAACTCTTGCTGGCAGGGAAGTCTTGTGAGTAGGGCCATATCTTTTCTAGATAGGGCCGCAGGCTTATGATTTTTGGTAGTGAATTAGGATTTGCTACCCACTTCGTATCATCAAGAACAGTGCCCAACCTATTGACTCGTTTATCTGATTTGGAGGACCCTACTCCTGCTATGATTGATAGGACCATCGAGGACCATCACGCAAAACGCCTTCCAGACGAACCGGTTGGAAAACTGACGGGCCGTACGCGCCGGGCTCTTGATATGGCATTCCGACATGATACAGTTGAGGAGATCGTGGAAGATCTCACTAAGTTAGCCTCGACTCCTGATGACTCAGTCGCCAGGTGGGCCTCGGAAACGTTGGAGACCTTGCATATGCGGAGTCCGACTAGCCTCAAAGTAGCACTGGAAGCGGTCCGACGCGGTAAGAAAATGACGCTCCTCCAGGCCCTTCAAATGGAAATGGGCATCGCCACAGCTTACTGTGTGAGTTTGAGGATTGGTGATGATGTTATGTCACCTGTTTAACTTGTAACATGCAGAGCGGCGCAAGCACAGATTTCACCGCAGGAATAACCGCGGTCCTGGTTGACAAAACAAGAGGTCGCCCTGCTTGGTCTCCTGATCAGCTCATTGACGTCTCAGATGTGATAGTGAGGCGATTTTTTGAGAGAGATTCTGATTATCTTGGCGCCGTGCCTACTTTGACACCACCGGACTTCCTTTCGAATGGCAAGCAAAATCCGATGAAATTCGCTCTGCCAAGTGAAGATGCCATCTTACAAACCGTCAAGTCGAAGGCCAGAAAAGATCCTATCTCCCTTTCTGACCTAGTGGCACATTTTGACGATCTTCATTCGGGCAAGCAAGGTGTGGCAGAGAAAGTGGTGGAGGTAGTGAAGCGCAGTTGTGATGTCATTGGTAATCAAGGTTCGGAAGTGGTCAGTTGCAAAGAGCAATTGTAGTCTGCTCCCGAAGTTGTGGCACGGTATACATCCTCGATATCATAATTTGCTTATCATGCTGTATGTTTCGCACGCACGCAGTTGTCACCACGTAGTCCGCAACCCGGCGGACCGGAACTGCAGCTAAGTCTTGGCGATGACTGTTTGAACCTTGTGCTTCATCCCTAAGGAGAAAAGTGTGCGGTCAGCGTTGATGTTTGACGTTGCGCGACGCGCAGCTTTTCATTATGCCGCACGGCCACTACACTAACTCGAACCCAAGTTGCCCAAAATTGTGATGAAACAATCCGACAAACCACCGATATATTAGATAAGATTAGACTTACTGGACATACGTGTCTGCCGTGCATCAATGTCGCACGATATGATAGCTGCGAGACTCCACAGGACAGCTAAGTGAACAAAATATCTCAAGATTATTTTGAGGTCCTTCGAAAGTTCCTGTACATTGGTGATACGTGATGTGACTCGAAATGCGCCTCCGAGGTCCACAACGAACAACTTTTCAAAGAGCACGTTCACACAGCAACAAATTATCACACTCGAATGAAAAAGTCCGATATGGACAAGTTTTACAGGAAATTACTCACACTATCCACAGCAACAAAGAGTACTCGGACAAAATCATGCGGAGAATACAGGTACCTTGGAAGTCGTCAATCCGTTGCGGAGGGAGTTCTTGGATTCAAATCCGGCGCAAGCAATACATGGTTACTAGTCGCTGCATGACTCGAGTTGCAAACGAGCATTGCTAGATCTCTCCATCACAGTGCCTTGAAAGTTGGTGAATCTAAGATCCAGGCTGTGAAGATCAGCATTGGAAACAAAACATCTCGCCAGCGCTCGATGCGTGCCAACAGGTAATAGCCTTACGTGTAAGGCATGTGTCGCTCTTCAGGAGCTATGCACCGAAAGGGGAAATGTATAGGATTGTAGGCAAGATGGTGACACTCATGGGATCAATGTCAAAGGTTCCTGAGTAACATCCTACCAATTGGCCAGACTCGACAACGAATTACAAGGAGTTCACAGGACTGAGAGTGGCACCGACAATGATCGGGGTTTCGTGCCAACACCCCGCAAGTTTCGGTCAACTCCTGCCTTGCATGAAGCTCCGTTAGTTCTCACAGAGGCGTACGCGCCCAGTTATGCCGTTTGGGCCATATCGGCGCTGCCGATGCACACACATCAGTGCAGGCACTGTGACTAGGTAACCTTGAATCTCGATGATGTGATCTAATCGAGGACACGCATTGGTAGTTCATGTATAAAAGGTGCCCGGGTCCTCTGTTTCTCGAATCACAATAAATTACAAGCCTGCGAGTCATTCTCCCTCCATTCACTCGCAATGTATCCAATCGACCTACTGTCACCATCCCATCTCTTTAGCAATATCATCTCGGTGCTCAACTCTGCCCAGCTTTATAGCAGGAAAGAGGCACCAGGTGCACAACCAACTCCTGCGGACTTTGAAGTGAATCTTCAAACCAACACTGGGTTTCTCCCTGAGAAACCCATCCCACGGCTTCCCGAAGCTTACAGCGCATGGGAGAATGCGCTTACACGAGCTCAGGAAGTTCTAGTACTTGGGGAAAACTTAACAGAAGAAGACACCGAGAGCCGAGCTGATGGCGAACTTTGGAGATCGCAAATGCGGGGGGTCAGTAAATTTGATACGCGAGGGTGGAACAATGACTTATCTTCTAAATAGCTCCCCGTGATCAGCATCAATGATCTAAAAACAGACAAGCAATTATTGCGCCGTGCTCACAAAGTACTCGCCTTTCTAGTCCATTTCTATGTTCATTCCATACCGCCGGACCAGGAGGCCGGTTCGGTACTTATCCCACGATCTCTGGCGACTCCGTTACTTGAAGTATCGGACGTCTTACAGATGGCGCCGGTGCTTACATTCGCCGACACCGTCCTCTGGAACTGGGATCTCATAAACCCAGAGCTTCCTGTTACGATAGGAAACATGCGTTTCGGAGTTGAGCTCTTCTCGGGGACAGAGGACGAGCGGAACTTTTGGTTCGGTAACGCAAAAGTTGAGATGCTGGGTGTGGAGATGCTCCACCTTTTCAACGAGTACCACAGCCTCCCCAATGTTTCCGACTTCGCGTCGGTCTGCAAAATCAATCGGCTCTTGACCCGCCTCGTGGCAATTGTCGACCGGATTGAAGAAACCCTGACAGCCATGCGAGATCTTGTAGACCCCTCGACATTTTACTGGCAAGTGCGGCCTTGGTTCAATGGAAGTGCTAGCGGACCATCCAGCCCAACATGGGTTTTTGAAGATGGTCCTGACGCTTCCACGCTGGACCTCAGCGGACCATCGGCCGGCCAGAGTAGCGTGATGCATGCACTCGACATCTTCTTGGATGTCGACTTCAAACTGCAGCAGCGCCGGCATCCAGCCCCCTCAGAATCAAATAAACGGTCGGATCTTGGTTTTATGGAGAGAATGCGACGGTATATGCCCGGGGCACACCGAGATTATCTTTCCCATCTTGCGAACACCTCTCGTCCCCTCCGTGAACTGGCAAAAAGCACACCTGCTGTGAAGGAGTCATATAATGCAGCTGTGTCGGCGGTCAGAAAGTTCCGGGACTCGCACATACGCATTGCATGCCTATATGTTGTCTCTATGGCACGGTCGACGGCGATACCGGTCGGATGCCCCGTATTTGCGATGATGAAGAGGATAGAGCGACAGCAGAAGCAAACGGGACGCTCGACTGGCACAGGTGGTAATGAGTTATCGCTGTTGCTGAAGTCCAACCGTGATGCTACCGCACGGGCTGCTATAAAGATCTGAAGGGGGGATTGGACTGACGTGGACAAGAAAGCACTTACTTTATCATAATAACCACCACTATATTTCAGCCACAACCGTATTATCCGCAATGAACAGCGGGGAGGTATTTATTGACCGAGATACGTTATTTTGTGTAGCCCTAGACGCGCTTTGAGCATGATACACTCACATTGTAATACTTTACCCAGGTTCACATATTTATTATACCTATTACAGATACAATAGCAGAAAGTAGTCATTGTCTGCCAAATGACTTGCTGTACTACTTTTCTTGACAAGCGAATTTTTTGACCAAGAAAAAAGCGGGGTTAACGTTCCGCCAAGACCATCCGATTCCAAAGCATATGCCACATACTTGAAAAGCCGGATACCCGTGCAGCGCGTATCCGAAGTAGGTGAGAGTGGTTCGCGCCAAGGACCCAGGAAAGTAACTTGAATAGTATGTGTCTTGTTCGTATCATGCCATTATAACGAAGAAGTCGTCTTAGTCGGAGCCTTGAGTTGGCCTTGAAGGTACTCTGTTCTGGAATAAGGCCTGGTGTCGGGGACGCCGGGACCCGGACGGAAAGATGACCGAATTGCTGAAACGACGGCGATAACGTTACGCTGTTCACGGAAGGTACAGATCGATTCTCGATACTAAATGAAACCCGGAAGGATGTTTGGGTGACCGGCGGGTATCTTGATAGCACTCGGGAAAAAGAGATATGAGAATGTGGCGCGAACCTTGAACTTAAGCGCTCGAGATTCGCACCAAATGTTTGTGACATTCTGATCAGAAGAAATGATAATGCAAAGAGACACATGATGACTAGTGTTCTCATCGGTCATATTCTGATCGTGGTCTGGAGCCCAATCTCCTTTGCCGTAATCAAAGGCCGGGCCGTTTGACCAAGGTGCGTGCGTGCAGTAGTATACGCTTTACTAGTAAATTACATGATACCAAAGTATGTCATACACGGAGCTCGAGTATGCAGCACTACAAGAAGCCTTTTTTTTATTACAATTTGCAGAGTAATACGACAATTCGTTCTGCGGACCCCCGGTGTCCTGGACGCATGACTAACAGTTTGTAGCCCGGTTTCCCTCCTGTACTACACCTCACCGATGTTCCTACGACCTCTTCTCCCAAGGCCGTCACTGTGGCTACTATCATGCGGCAACTTGAACTACTACGTAGCTAGCTACATGTACGCCGATAATCGACGACGTCGATGTGAACGTTCTGATGTAAAGATAAAGAATGGACACTAACCTTAAAATTTGCGGTCAAGTGACAAGTCCAGAGGATATAAGAATATACATGACGTGAGCTCGGGGATACGTACGAGAATATGCACCATGTTATCATTTCGCGGTTCTATAGTCAAAATACAGTGATAATCTAGATAGCATCTAAGGTTTGTGCGCCATTCCCACCGGTCCATAATCTGTTTTTTCCCCCGTACTTGGAGATGGGATGATTTGTGCAAATCCGAATCACCGCACACGCGTGATGATAAGCAGATGATGGATGCCGGTGAGGGACCAGCGGTGAATTTAAAGGTCTGCGAAGTCGTTGTCGTCCCACCAGAGTCCGACTGATAACCGCCTATTCAAAAGCACCCTTCTTTTCTTTTTGGACAATCGCCTTACACAAATGCTTAAAGCGATATTTACTAGAAATACCGGTCCGAAGAAAAATGCACTTGCACACAAGCTCACTTCTGCCGTATACGGGAGATCATAGACTTAGGCGGCGTTATGATAGCCAGTCTATAAAAAACAGCTATGCACTTTCCCCTACCTGGCTGAAGAAGTGCATAGCAGAATTTTAAAAGAATGCTTGCTTGAAAGGTCATTGATTCATCATTGAATGATTACTTGAACGGTGGCGAAAACGCAATGCAGCACCTAATTGTTAATGAATTAACCAGCTAGTTCCTAAGACTTGCAGACCACGACAGTTGGAGCAGCACGGTTCCTGATTACGTAAGGAACGCGTGAGCAAACTAATGTCAACAAACACTTTGAGGGGCGCGTCTTCTCTTTCATCGCGATTACTTTCACTTTCTTTCAACTCTGTTGCCATGTCTCAACTTTCATCAGGAATATGTCGTCGTCTCAACGAAGCTCCTCAGGAGGAGATAGATCAACTTGCTTCTGGCCATACCGTGCAGCTGCTTTCCATTAAGAAAGTGGCTCCGACATCTAGCTCGACGACTGCCACCGACAGGTTTCGCATCATCATTTCCGATGGCGTCCATTTTGTCCAGGCCATGTTAGCTACTCAGCTGAATGATCTCGTAGCAAATGGAGACATAAACAAAAACACTGTGGTGGTCATTGACAAGCTGGCCTGTAATTTCGTGCAGGACAAAAGGTAAGAAGCTTTCGACGTCATTTTTACTTGACTAATTCATCTAGATTGATCATTATTCTTGACCTCCACGTGGTATCACGAGATGAAGAGAAAATCGGGGCTCCTACTGCCCCTCCTGCCGCCCAAGATGCGCCTGCGCCAGCTGTTGTGGAGGCTGCATCCTCATCCGTTGCTTCACCAGCTATCTCTTCTTCAACTGGTCAGGCGAAGCAGTCTCAGCCCCAGCCTCGCACTGGCCCATCTGGCAGAGGGGGCAGGTCAGTGTACCCCATCGAAGGACTTAGTCCTTACCAGAACAATTGGACCATCAAAGCTCGAGTTACCCAAAAATCTGATATTAGGACTTGGTCGAATCAGCGTGGAGAGGGTAAACTTTTCAACGTCACATTAATGGACGAATCCGGCGAAATTCGGGGCACCGGTTTTAATGCAGTCGTTGACGAACTATACGAAAAGTTCGAGGAAGGCAAAGTCTATTACATCTCCAAAGCCCGAGTGAACCTCGCAAAGAAGAAATTCTCGAATCTTCAGAACGATTATGAGTTGAGTCTGGAGAAGAACACCGAAGTTGAAGAGGTAGGTACCACCACACTACCGTCGAAATGCTGGGCTCATGATTTTATTAGTGCCTCGAGACCACCAGTGTGCCTATGATGAAGTATAACTTCGTGGAATTGTCTTCGTTGGAAAAATTAGAAAAGGATAATACTTGTGGTAGGTGTTTTGCAATATATGTCTTTTTTTCTCTCACATGTAGTCCATCACTACCAGATGTCATTGGGGTCGTCAAAGAAGTTGGCCCCCTCGGCGAAATCACATCAAAGGCGACAAACAGGACGGTAAGTCATATATGATCCACCCGTCAGTTACCTAAGAATTTAAATTCGGTTGAAGATTCCGAAACGCGACTTGACCATCGTCGACATGTCGCAATACTCTGTTCGCTTGACCTTGTGGGGAAAACAAGCAGAACAGTTTGCAGCCGACGAGCTTTCTGTCGTTGCGTTCAAAGGCGTTAAAGTTGGTGACTTTGGAGGTATGAACTCTTTCCGCTCATCTTAATTGGAATTCACCCCACCGAAGGTCGCACTCTCTCCATGGTCAGCTCAAGTATCATGTCAATATCGCCTGATATTGAAGAGGCGCATTTGCTGCGGGGATGGTACGATGGTATCGGCACCGAAAAAAATTTCCAGTCGCACACGAGTGGTTCATCTGGTGCATCCTTTGGTGGTTTCAACCGCAATGAGATGCGGCATCTTAGCGACGTCAAAGAGTCGCAACTTGGCATGTCTGACAAGGCAGAGTTCTTTTCCACTCGCGCCACTATTATGCACATCAAGAGCGAAAGTATTTCTTATCCTGCCTGTCCCACCCAAGGATGCAACAAAAAGGTGGTTGATTTAGGTAGCGGCTGGAAGTGTGAAAAATGCGACAAAACTTTCGAGCGACCGGAATATCGGTATGCTCATTTACTCCGTCCTTCTTCGGCTCCAAACCTAACTTTGATTATCAGATACATCATGTCGATGGCAGTAGCTGATTGGTCCGGTCAGGCGTGGTTGCAGGGCTTCAATGAGGCTGGTCTGGCTGTCTTCGGGAAAACTGCAGATGAAGTTCATGAAATCAAGGTCAATACAAATCTCGCGGAACTTTTCTTGATGTTTATTACCGCATCATAGGAGCGCAACGAAGCAGAGTACAACGCTCTCATGGCCCAGGCCAGTGGCGTCACATTCAACTTTAGTTGTCGTGCAAAGCAGGACACGTACAATGTGAGTGTTTTCCGTTCATTACAGGTTTGAAATAATGAATGGGTTCCGTAGGATCAAACTCGTGTCCGTTACGGAATATCGAGAATTACTTCTCTCGATTATCGTGAGGAAGCCAAACATCTCGTCGACCTTCTCAAATCTCCATGGGCTCAGTGATTCTTTCGTCAACATGTCTATTTCGTGTATATTAAGCCTCGTCTACTTTTGCTTTCCGTTGTGATAAAAATACTGTAACATTTGTCAAATAGCTGAAATGAAAATGTTCTTTGATCTTTTACGGGGCTTGAGTAAATAGTCAAGGGGGATCTAAAGGATAATGATATACTCTCCTAAACACCTGCCAGATCATACTGAACCCTTCGAGAACGGCGTCTGCCGTCTGTTGTGCGACTGGGGGTAAATCCCATTTCAATGGCCAAGAAAAGGGTAACACGTCGATAAGAGAAAGCGAGTTCTCATCTGGAGGTGAACTTGGTGTGGGTGCGGGTGTCACTTTTTCCGTAGCTGTTCCCGATGAAATACGTGATGGAGACGGGGAGACCGGGGGACGCAAGACGCTGTGCGCACTAGAGCTCTCCATCACTGACTCTGATGTAAAGTATGATGTTGATGGCGTTGTCGAGGCTGTGATGTAGTCAACCGAAGGCTTTACATACGGAGGCGCATAGATAGTCGTAGTAATGAACACCGTTTCGATCGACGCCTGAGGATGATGCACGCGCCAAGCTGGATCATCAAGTGGTGTACGTTGTTCGAGGGAGTGCCTCATATGCCTGAATTCGGCTCCGAGGTTAAGTAGCACCATGAGAACAAGAAGAGCGGGCACTGTCCATATCAAAAATTGGAGCAGTTTCCCCAGAAACCGGACGCTGATGTGAAAACGGTGAACGTGCGGCTGGGTCCTCAAGGAAAGTGTGGGGATGAACATTTCTTCCAATATGTAATGGACCAATCTGCTTCCCTGTTGAGATGCGTGTTGGTAAGCAAGGTTGGAGCGTAGAAAATGTGCGTCTAGGCCTGTAATACCGGAGTGAGTAAACATCAAGATAGGCATAATTGCTCTTTTTACCTGTCGAGGCTTCCACGTTGACTTCGAGTTTGCCAACCGGCATTGTGAATGTTGGCAGCAGTATGCCCACATACCCGTCATCCCTGGCTTTGCCTTTTCCTTTGCGGAGACCGTCAGTGGGGATCTCAACCAAATAGTCGATCTGAACATCCCCAACGAGATCACCCACGCGCACCCTGACCCAAGCGGCCCAACTCTTGCTCCCTAACTTATCCAGAGAGGATGACAAGTCAACAATTGACTCCTCCGCGTGCTTTGTAGCTGAGCTTATTTCGAAACGGACAGGCATGCCGTCGATGCTCACGCTCGCGATTTCCACAGAGCAGTCAATGGGCGACGTGTTGTCTGCATGTGCGAGTCCAAATTCCATCCAATCTGTCTCCATTTCACATGGAGCTGGATGGGTTACCCGAACAGCGTATGCGTTGGTAGATATTGCATGATCAAAACGCAAGGGTGTCACAATGACCATGACAGAGGGGATCATGAGGGGGCCATCCCTTTTTCTTTTCGAGAGTGAGCCAAACATCGGAGGGAGAGATACCCCAGTTGCTACACGGTTCGTCCCAGTCGGCGTGCGTGGCCGACTGGGAGGGCGCCTGATATTTTCAAGAGTATCATCTGCTGTGGAATGTCTTGTTGGGATAAGCGATCTCGCTATGGAGCGTAGAGCAATACGCCCTCCGTCAGATCCACAACGCGACAATCCTCCACGCTGCAGAACAGTCCTGCGTGTCTGTGCATCACGGAGGTTGCCTGATATGTTGTAAACCTCCACTGTTGCAGCTTCACACTCATTGCGGATGATCGTCGCAATTGTTTCTGCATCTGCAGCGAGCACAGAGAATCGGGGCAAGACTATGGGGATAGGATCTGGTTCTCCGTCTGGACTTGAATTTGAACCCGCGTTGAAAGCACGCGGACGGGATATGACGAGGATTGTGCCAGTGATGTTGAATGTGAAGACATTTTTTGATGGGGGGAGTATATCGTTCATGTTGACGTGAATGGTCAATGACGTTGGGGGATGAGGAATGCTTTGTACATCTGAGTTCGCGCGGCTACGTCCTTCCGACGTCAGAGGCATCGAGCTGATGGATGACAGAGTGCCCGAGGGTGTCAGAGAAGTCGGGGAACCCTCGAAAGAGTAGTCTGGCACTTGATCTCCTGGCAGCGGCGCACGCAATAAGGATGAGGTCGAGCCGGCCGAATAAGTAGAGTCGTGTCGTGTTGCTAGCACGGGTGTTTGGAGCTGCGAATTCGGATACGATTCCAATGGCAACGACTGAAATTCTAACGAGGCTTGCCTCGAAACCGGTGTTGACGGGGGGTTGACGTCGAAGCCAGTATAACCTGCACCTCCTGTGACAGTCCAAGTCGGCTCTTCTGCAGGTGCCCAAATGACGTCGGATCCTCGCGCTTCCAACCCTACATCCATACCCAGCATCGTTGCCACGCCAGGAAACCAAACACCTTTTGCCGTTCCCTTGTACTCCAGTTTCATCAAGATGCCCTCCCTTCCACTCGAGGGATCGCTGTCCTTTCCAAGAACATGACATGTCATTTCACCCTTCACCTCTTTCACTCCTACGCGCCGCCGGCCATCTTTGCTGTCCATAGTCTTCATGGGTGCTGCCCAACGAACACGAAGACGATCTGCGGACGGGAATGTTCCCAGGATAGCAATACCGCCAGAGCCTCTGTCCGTGTAAGTGGAAGAGTCAGACGACTCATCATCTGCCATGTCTGCGTAGGATCCTGATCGCGAAGGACGAGTCGTCGTTCGTGTGACGTGAGGCTCAGATGTAAGCTCCCACGCGCCGGGATCCTCTTCAGCAGAAGAAAGAGAGGCAAATGAGGAGGATGTCGTTGTAGAGCTCGGAGGAAAAATGCGAATCTTGACATTGTTAGACAAACAACGCGGAAGTGGGATGGATATCTGTATTTAAGGAGCACTTATAAGATGAAAATTCATGCCATGGTGTAAACGACGTACGAGGAAAGGAGCCTTCGGGGGACGACAGACATAAGGAACCCAGAGATCTAAACCAGCCATGAAATGCATGTTATTACGCTCTCCTACGGAGCCTCGTCGCATCTTCGCGGCAGAGAATGTGGAAACCCTGATTGCACTGTCTTCACCAAACCTTGGTGGAAATTCCTTGGGAAGGACGTAGGAAATGTTGTACCCGCTGACAAGGATGTGACCAGTATACTTGTCGTCCAGAGGCGGGATTGCAGTGTGAGATGTCGATGTAGAAGAGGATGCACGAGAGGCCGGACTCATGACAGAGGCGCTGGACGTTGGTAGACCAAAAACAGAGAGATAAGATTTTTGAGAGCGGGCCGGTAGATTGAGAGCGCGTGCAGTATTGTTCAGTAGTGGAGAGGTTGTGGAGGAAAAGTTGTAAGGAGCAGAGTTACTGTCGGTTGGGTGAACTTCCGAGCCCAACATCTTCAGATTTCCCTCTTCGATAGTGATGGTGAATAGGAGGAAAGTAAAACTGAGAATCAACGCTTACCAGGAAATAATGGTAACGTAGAACCAGGAGAAACTGCATCCATAGGTATTGAAAGCTATTGATGGTCTTTAGCCCATTCATTTGGGTTGACTGCGATGAACACACATACCTTGAGATACATCCTAATCGCAATGCCATCTTGACCCTGCTTCGCTTTGCCCTCGATAGCAAGACGTGTTACAACATTCAACTTTGGTTGTTGCTGGGCAGTTGCCGTGAATGTGTGAGATGATGCATTCGCTGAGAGTGGTGGACTGATTGCACGCGCATGTCGCGATTGCGCAGGTGCAAACATAGAATTCGCGTGTCTATCTGATAAAATAGCGCGCTATGATGGTTGATCGGTGTGTTTTGATATCACTATATCGTCTAATAAAGCCTAGGAAGCGGAAAAGTGGATCAAAGACGGATCTGCTGTCTTATATAGTGCGCAAAGAGGCCTGAACAGGTCGCCTAGAGGCCTGCAAGCCGTTTTTGTTGCTGTGCAAGAAATGAAGAACAAAAAGCGGGTTAGTCAACGGGAAAGGCGCGCTCTAGTTTTTTGCCACAGACGCGTTGCCGCTTATACACAAAAAAGGCACTACATTACACAACAAACTCATTTGATCGCACTGTGGACCAACAACCACTTTTTTGGACAGCACTCAACGGAAGCCCAGGCAAGCTCGGCCTCGGAGCAGACTGAACTCAAGGTTCCGTCATTCTTATGCCGACGTGATGACTATCATGTAGACTACCTGATTCGTAACTCTCCCCTCTGCAGCTGGTGCTGGCTTGTCACTTCCGCTCGGAACGCGGGCCACCGGAAAACCGACAAACGAGCACATTCTGGCAAGGAACTGCCTGTAGACGATCTAGCCACCCATGTATGGCCGCAAGTTAGAACCATTTCCTAGCCAGACGCAGCAAAACCAACAGGCCATCAGGAATCTCCGTCAATCCATCGCAAAGCTCTACGACGACTTATAAGCGGTAGCCATGGTGTTCGTCAAATAGAGCTTTATTGCGATTTCCCCCACTTTGAACCTGTGACAGTGCTCAAATGCGGCATGTTTTACTACTACAGCAAAGCTCGTTGTGCTACACTCTGATCAATACTACTTAGAAATGGTACTTGTTGTTTACGGTGACTACTGCAAGCTGCCGTCGGCAGCTTGCCTCCCTGTTCAAGCTCATGATCAAGGCTAGCGCAAATGCACAATTACGAGGCGAATTGAGTTCCTTCTTGAACACTTTCATCATGTGTAGCTCGGACGTGCACTCAAGCTTTTGTGATACATCTCGAGAATGTGGAGGCATGCAACAGCGCTGGTCCTTTATCAGTTTCATGGTAACGCGTAATTTGTGTCATCAAAGCCGAGAGAAACGAGTAAGAACATTATATGTATCCTATAGGCAATAGGGAATGAAAAACCATAATCGATCGTCGTTAGTAGTACATAGTTATAGGTGGCGTGGTCATAGAATGAGAGCACAGTCAGAGTGAGAGCACACATTCAGGTGAGTTTCAGTATCCGAGTAGCCGCTTCAAGTGTCATCTTAGACAATAGTGCCATGATTTTCTGCAGCCTCTTGTGCCACTTGCGCCCAATCCTTCTCGCGCACGCCGAATTCGATTTTCAGTGCAAGCTTGTTGAAGTTTACCAGGGTCAGTCCGCGAGATTGGCGGACGCGCGACTCCCAGCCCTCTGGGAGCTGTTCATGATGAAGAAAGCTGTGCAGGTCATCCACACGACCTCCCATGGTTGAGAGTAACAGCGAGGCACTGACGGAATGGTCAGGATTGTGCTTGGAAACGAATGATGAAATCAAATACTTTGCGGCACCAAATAACTTGTGGAAAGGTTTAAGCACGAACTCCTTGTTTGTTGCACGCGATACTGCACGATGCTTGCCAAGCAGCTTGGAGAGATCCTTGGTGGTAATGACATCATTGCCGTCCTTGTCCTTGCCAGAAGCTGCCGCAAGTAGCTCCTCGATGTAAGGTACGTGCTTCGTCGATTGGTTTGGTTGGAAAGCAGCGTCGAGGCCTGAAGACAAATTATTCGACATACAAATACAACCCCATCGAATTGCTCACGTAAGAGAGACGCATCATGTTCAATACCATTGTGTATATCAAGTTCTTCTAAGTCAAAGGTATCCCTGCTAAAGTTTTTCTTAAGCATGCGAGCAGCATAGTGCGGGACAAATGAGGATAAGGTAGAACTGATGTTGTAGGTTGCCCGGACATGACGATCAAGGTCGACAAATGATATGCCACGGCCACTGCGCGAGATCATGCCTACGTTATCCTGTCATCATGCCAATGTCCATCTCCAAGATTTGCAGAATCACTAACCGTGGTTGGCTAGCGCGTTGAGTCCGGGGCACGAACAGCGGGAGTCGGTCTCCTGGGGAGGCCTAAACTCGGGCCAGTGCCCTCCGTAGCCTGGGTGGCCCTCGGGAGTGACATCACCGATGCGACGCTTCTTCTCCACGAGGTTGAGAAGCGTAAGGATGACATCCCAAGACATGATTTTAGCATCATAGAAAAAGTTGGACACGTTGGAGGAGAAACCCATTTTACGTCCTGAGCGTCAATGATAGGTGTCCAGATACTGATCGAAGGCGCAGTGGTTGGGGATAGAGGAGTAAATACGCTTCACTTAGAAGTATATAAGCATAGAAGAACCGAATAGTTCGACACCAAGGGCTTGAATTAACAGCGACTCTTTTGCGACAACCGATCCGGGATGTGCATGGACGCATCATTCGCTGCTGCAGAAGCGGCTTAGACTAAACTCTCGGGTTTATTCTAGCTTAGATCAGTGATCAGCACCACACCAAGTGGGGGGCGTAAGGAGTGTGCCGTGCAGAAAGGTTATATTATTGACCAGTCTAGGCAAAATATGTCAATACGCCAGAATCAAGCTTTAATTTATTCGGATGAAACGCTTACCCGACATTCTATTATAACCAAATTATAACACAGGGAACGTTTCAATTCGCGAGGACCAATGGAACCATTGAATCGTAACATATCTCATGTCCGTACATTTTCCTTATTTCACCCGAAAGTGGGCGGCAGCGATTCATCAACGTGGAACTCCGCACTATATTCTTCATCTTGGCCCACCGTTGCTATCAGAAATTCAGAATCGTTCGGAGATTTCCGAACCCTGTGCAATAAACGCAGCCGCCTCTGTTGCATGTTGTCGATGATGAGCGGATCTATCAATCGATGGTTTGAAGTTAAAGTCGTAAAGGACTTCCTGGCGTTGTGGGTGAGATCATGATGATCCGAGCCAACGCTGATCTCGGCTGTGGCTAGTGCATTATGTAAATGATTTCTGAAATGAGTCAAGCGATGCACTACGACACGGACACGCCGCCGCCGTATCAAATAATATTAATAGTGTCGAATGAGTCTAGCGAGTAGCGACGTACGTGTTCGAATTTCCAACCAGACTCCCAGTCTCACTGCGAGAGAGCGCAGGCCGTGGACACTTTAAGAAAAACATGCTGAATGGTTTATTGTTGGGTTATTTTATAACAACTTACAAAGAAAGCTGATAGACTGGCGACTGACGGGGAAAATTGCTGCATTCGTGATAGCACTCGCACGAGATGAGTTGGGGGGAATACGAGAGCTCAGCCTGAGGTCTAGTGAGCAGAGTAGTACGCACACAGAAGTTTCTATACACACGCTGTGTATTGAATATAGAATTTCCAGCCTAATCTTCGGGCTCTGGCGGAACATCATCGCGACTCACCAAAATTTCCCTCTGGCTTTCTTGTCCGACTCTGGGATCTTGTGGTGAAAGAGAAGGCTGGGGGATGTGCTGCGAATTCTTAAGTAGGATGCGAATCTGTTTGGCATTCTGATAGCGCAAAGTATGTCTTTTTAGTGCGCTAAGTCTTCCTGATGATTCGGCGACGGCGCATCTGGTCACCTACTATGGTATTCAAGCTTCAAGTTCCGGCCAGCACATTATCATGAAGAATGGACTATCTCTTCTTTCAGACCGCAAGCAAGACATACTTCGAAGGTCGAGTCTGCTGCTTCAAATTGATCTTGGCGAGGTGTTTGTAATGTTGAGGGGGCGTAGTAGTCCGTTCTCGATCGGGCTGAATAAGAAGGTTGGCTCCGTCACGGTGGCCTCGCGGGAGTTCTGACTCAACGGGTTTTTGCAACATGTGGTGTCGTTGGTCTTCTTGGTATCACGATTTTTAGCGCGCGCTAATGGGCCATTCAAAGATATTTTTAGCTTGATTTTGGCATATACTCGTTGCACCACCACTGCCAGTGATATTGATTTGCTGACGGGGAGGTTTGCGCAACGTTTTGCGTGACGATCTCGCGTCGCTGGTAAGTTCGCGTGCGGGCTGTGGCTCTCTCTTCATCAGCCTCAATGCCCGCAATGCGCAATGGTTAGCACTGGCGTTCATCTGATTGTAGGGATTATGTTGATGCAATGCATTGCTGATGAGTACCGTGACTGTTTTTACATGGCGGTTTTGGTGAGCCGCTTGTATTGTTACCTGGTTGTACATGTTGATCACCGTTGAACGTTGACCTGGCTCTCCCCTTCCTTGCAAGTGACAGCTCCCCAACTAGTCCCCTTCGTACGCAGTGTGCTCCCTGTGCCTAGGTGAAAATGAATTGTTTTGTTCTCTCGCCCCTATTATGAGCATAGCGGCTGCTGTTACCCCTTCGTCGATCGCCGAACCATCCATGAAGATCCTAGGCTCTTTCTCGGACCTCTGTCTTCGTGTCTGCTATTGCCGCTCTAGTAACTTGGGCCACCCTCCTTCTATTCGGTCTGCCTATGGGTAATGACACACTAGGTTATTCTGGGCCTGACTCTTGCCGCGTCAGATTCGAGCCTTGGTCACTTGCGACGTGACGTCAAATTCTCTCACTACATGACGCAAATCCGACACTGCAGCATAGTAACACCCCTTTGATTGGTTTTGTCTACGGGACTTAAGACTTCCTGCTTTGGTAAAGGTGAAACAACCCAGTGGTGTTATATCGTGTTCGAGTACTCCGAAATACTCCCGGAGATGGGCTTCGAGGCTTGAAGAACCTAGAAACCGCTTACTGACTACCATGCTTTCGGTACGATCTCCCCTCTGACTGCGGCTTCCTCACAATGATTCCGAATTTCCAAGTGCTGGTCTTCGACTTCGTTTGTGAGCACCATCAGACCTTAACCGCGGAAGTGTAGGCGAAGCTCCTGTGGCACACCCGTGACCTCATACGAAACTTATGGATTGCGACATTAGAGCACACGATCCGTCTTCCTTCTCCCCGCGGACCGCGTGAAATTTCGGTACTACAAACCAGTGGATTCGTCCTCACATAGCTCCACATGGCAATTCTGGTTGGTACGGAGGTACAGAGAGTGCCGCCGGACTCAGGCCATGGCCCAGATCGACTATCCTATCTCACTGCCGGGTCCGGGGGATGTATGAACTTCGTAATGCACAGCCTTGCACAGTTGCCCGAGCTCCGGTGCTCGGCACAAAAAATATTTTGGCTCTCATGTACCATCAAAGTGTATCAATGCTACCTGTGGCTTCGCTTGAAGAAAGACGGTGTCGTCAAACATTTCTGACAGCGGAGAAGTGAGCGAGATAAGGACTGTTTTCAAATTTTCTATCTAAACCCCAGTGAGAAGTGCATATCAGGTGTACCGTCACAAAATATTGTATCTTGGCAGATCAACCAGTTTTTTGGCCTTTGAGCGTCTAGGTAAAACAAGGCTAGTTGGGCTATGCAAGTACACTAGCTTAGCCGATTTTTCTGTTGTAGCACAGTTCGAGCGAGATGAGCTATGAATTCATTGTGGATCAAATCATAATATACATGCACATCTATTACGATAAAACAGTGAGCAAAGCAACAATACGATAACGGAACCGTGGACAGCAATAACAACAGTGATAGGAGAAATGACAGTAACGAGAGAAGTGACAATGATGATTATTCCTGGACTCATTGTCGGTCATGTACTAGTGGCGCATAGACTAACTTGAAGCATTCGATGGTATTTGATTTATGTAACATATGCGAGAATACAGATTGTCCTACTATGCGGCGAATTCACCAATAGTAACAACTCTCCTTTTATTTTGTTCTTTGTATGCGATAACACAGAGGTTGTTATGGTGGTGGATAGTATATAGATCACAAGTCATTGTAACATAGCATGCAAACACACACCTAGCAGTTTTTAATTTGGTGGGACGCAGCACAGAGTTCGGGTTTGATTCCAATGATAAGGGATCTTACTTGGATAGCCCAGTTCTCTCCCTTGGTGATAAACGATGTACTACGGCTACCGAGGCTTTGCATCTTGATGTCCAGAGCAGATTTGACCTTCACAGAAGAGACCTGGTTGTTCAGTGAATGTGCTGCGGGAGCTGCAATAGCGCTTGGGTTGCCCTGCTTCACCTTGTGACAGAGCTATGTTGAGCTGGTAATGCGAGTAGCCGGGCCAGAGTGTGTTCGTGATCGGCGCAATCACATAAATATTATTTCTCAGAGTGAGGTATTTGACGGTCTTGCGGGCGAGAGTGTATTCAGCAGGTGTTGGACGTGTCTAATATAGACTTGCGTGGGTGGGAGGACTCGCAAGACGCGAGACTCGGAGAGACCTGGCAGCATGGCGACCCACGAAATTTCGAGATGACTGCTTTCGAAATTTCAATTGACCTGTTTAACAGACTCGGATCTATTCAGTTACTGAATTTATGAACCCCACACCTCTGAGGCGTATCAAACGGCGTACTTGGCTTCGCCCTCCACGAAGCTGGCAAGTGATTATGGTGTTCAAGCGTTTGATGTGACGAGTAGTTAGTGGCCATCATGGAAGTCCCACGACATAGAATTTCGTGTTCTATGGCGTGTTTTCCTTACTACTATTAGTAGATGAGTTCATTTTGCGTTCCTCGCTACTTAGCCTCTTCGCTTTCACTCTACGAACACTAGCTAGCTCCAGTGTGATAATAACAAGGACTTATTAATTTGTCAAAATTATGCTAGCACTGTTAAGTTATGGTACGAGTACGAGTACGATGCACTTTGCACAGCGCTAGCGGCATGCTATTTTGGTACAACATTTTACTTGGCAGCTGTAGTACCCTCCAGGTTATGAAACCGAGAAGGTATCAGCCGAAAAGACTCACAGTCCCTATCTTTTCTCCTCGGACAAGTTGGTCTCTTTCAAAGTGCCTAGTTGCTGTGTACCAATTTGAAACTGGAATGCGTTCTATGTCGGTAGCCATACTACAGAGGAAACGAGTTATGTGCGACCAAGCGCAAAAAGCTTTATATTAACTGTAAGCCTATTGAATGGCTGACGTGGCTGGCAAAGCTTCCGGACTGAGATGGTTCTCTGCTTTGTTTTCCAATATTGGTAATATAGTACTACACTCCGTCGCCTTTACGGTACTGAGGGTACTCTTGATGAGGCTTCCGCTATCTCATTTTCGTATTTATTCAGCTCACGTTCGCTCCATATTACAACCCATCTATCGTCACCAATACAAAAATCATCGCGCTCTCGCTATGGTTGCTCATGATTGGCAGAAGGTTGAGAGCCACGCGAATGTCCCTGCTTACACGCTTTTCACCAAACCAATAGAGAAGTCCCAACTTGACGAGCGGGAGTACAGGTTGATCAAGCTCGAAAATGGCCTCTTAGCCATGTTGATTCAAGATACCAAGGCCGATATCGCTGCTGCAAGCTTAGACGTGGCAGTTGGTCACATGTCGGACCCAGTGAGTGGGTTTCTCAGAGGATTGAAGATATCGTATCGTGCATATGCAGTCTGAAGGATGGCTACAAAGAGATGCTAGTTCTAGTGTCTTTCCTTGTTCGGAGTGATGGAGATCGGAACCCTTACTAACGAAAGCTTCATAGGATGACATCCCCGGCCTTGCTCACTTTTGCGAGCACTTGTTATTCATGGTATGAGCCTTTCTTGTCACAAGTACTGTCTGATGCCTGAACAACATTTGTCATAGGGCACTGATCAATTTCCGAAAGAAAACGAGTACTCCGAAGTGTGTATCATGGACTACCCTTCGACATTTAACTAACTCGCTCTGAATTCAGTATCTTTCCAAGAATAATGGTCATTCCAATGCCTATACAGCACCGGCCAACACCAACTACTTTTTCCGTGTCTCTACCTCAGCGCTTCCTGGAGCGTTAGCCCGGTTTTCCGCGTTTTTCCACTGCCCTCTCTTCGCGCCTTCATGTACTACGCGAGAGATGAATGCAGTCGACTCGGAGCATTCCAAGAACCATCAGGCGGATCCATGGCGCGTTTTCCAGCTGAACAAACATCTTACCAAGGAAGGTCATCCGTGGAGCAAGTTCGGTAGTGGGAATCGCGAGACGTTAAGTGCCGCCGGGAGAACATTCAAAGCGGCGAGTAAGCTAAACGGGAATGGGGTAAAGAATGGCACCGATACTGTCGTGGATGGGAGTGCGCCGGCATCACCAGTATCATCTGATGGGAGTTTAGCGTCCTCACCGCTTCCTTCGCGTATTCCATCGCCAGTCCCGTCTAATACGTCTGCGAGCAGCGAGAACGAACCAGATGGCGGCGTCGTTGGGCGTGAGACCCGCAGACGGTTAGTTGAGTGGTGGAATAGAGAATATTGTGCAGGCAGAATGCGACTTTGCATTGTTGGGAAAGGTACGTTGTCGTCTCTGTTGCGAGTGAATACTTTGTCACCTCGACTGTAGAGCCGCTCGACGAATTAGCTGGCATGGTCTCGACCTTGTTTACACCTATCAAGAACCGAGAGCAAGATCCTTTGCCCGTAATTCCTGACCATCCATTTGGCCCGAACGAAATGGGAGTAAGTTCATACCTTATTGCTGGTGGTATTATTTGTTGATATAGCCTATTAGACCTTAGTTTCCGTTCAGACTGTCAAGGCCTTCCATGCTATTGAGATATCATTTCCTCTAGCCTGGCAGTCGCCGCTTTGGCGGCACAAGCCTGCCCATTTTATCTCACACTTTACTGGTCACGAAGGTCCTGGTTCACTTTTTTCGTACATCAAAGACAAGGGGTGGGCGACATCGCTTAGCTCGGGTCCTCAACCCCTCGCACGAGGCTTCGAAATGTTCAAAGTCACCATTCATTTGACCAAGCTCGGTTTTGAGAACTACCAATTGGTAGCCCTTGCGACTTACAAATACCTTTCCCTCTTGCGGTCCTCTGAATTCCCAAAGTGGTATCAATCGGAGCTTGTCAAAATTGCGCGCACTCGATTCCAATTTGCCACGAAGGAGAATGCGGAGGGCTATGCGGTTTCACTTTCCGAGAGGCTGGGAAAGCCTATCCCCCCTGAATCATTACTGCGCGGGGCGGTCGTCCCATGTGAATGGAATTCTGAAGACGGAGAGCGAGAAGTTCGTGAAATCTTGGAAGACATGCGTATCACAAAAGGCAGGGCAGTGCTCATGGCGAAGAAAGAGGAACTCGAGCGCATTTCAAAGAATGAACACTGGGAGCACGAGAAATGGTATGGTACAGGGTACAGAGTAGAGCGATGGGACCCATCGTTTGTCGAACAGGTAAGTCAGGTTCCATTGCGGCATTCATCAGACTGGTTGACAAACCGGTGACTAGGCTGAGGGACCCAATGATATCACAGAGCTGTACCTCCCAGGCCCGAACGAATTTATACCCACCAACTTAGAAGTGGAGAAACGTGACGTCGTTGAGGTATGATATAGTTACACTTGCCTATGTCCCCGATTATCTGACCGCGGTTGATCACTTACAGCCCGCTAAACGTCCTCACCTTATCAAACACACGCCAATGGGGTCCGTATGGTACAAGAAAGATGACCAATTCTGGCTTCCAAAGGCGTCGCTCGTACTAGAACTTCGGAGGTATGGACTTCGGATTAGCAAAATTCTGGGGCTGTGAGCTGATTATCAATGTAGTCCAGTTGCAGGCTCATCTCCGCGCGCCGACACTATGACACGGTAAGTTGCTTTGCAACCTACCTGTTTGATCTGGCGATAATTTAGAACCAGGCTTTTTGCTGATCTTGTAAATGATTCGCTACAAGAATTTGCATATGATGCAGAACTTGCCGGACTTGTCTTCCAATGTGGCTCACACCACCTCGGGCTGATGATCACTCTGGACGGGTACAACGAAAAGTTGCCTGTCCTTGCTCGCCGCGTTTTGGAGACTGTGAGAACTCTACAAGTTCGCGAGGACAGATTAGCGGTCATCAAAGAAAAGGTTTTCGCTTCGTGTCATATTTCTCTGCTGCAAGTGGGCTTACTATGGTCAACTAGGTTAAGCGCGATTGGGAAAATTTCTTCATGGACCAGGGTTACCGACTATCGGACTATTATACACAATATATGCTCACCCATAACACTTGGACTATTGCAGAAAAGCTGCAGGAGATATCTAGTGAGTCGCTATAACATCAATATCTTTGAAGAGGACTAATTTAACGCCCCAATTATGATAGACGTCACGCAGGACGACCTGCAGAGACACATTGACGACTTTTTAGCGCGTCTGAACATTGAGATGTTGGTAACTGGCAACATGCACAAAGAGGTGCGCATTTTTTCTGGCTGGAAACTGAGTCCATCGTAATCAAACACGAGTTTAGGAAGCCATTGGTTTATCAGAGATGGCGGAGAACGTTTTGAATACTTCCCCAATATCAGCGGACGAGGTCGCTCAACGCGCGCTCATCCTGCCAGAAGGCATGTTAGCCCATCATGCGGCGAGGCTGCGATTAATCTTAATTTTGACAGGCTCCGATTTTATCTGGAAGTCGTATATACCCAACCCCAACGATTCCAATTCGTCTCTGACTTATTATCTCCAACTCGGAAGTTCCACCGATGCCCGCTTGCGTACGACCACCTTGCTCCTCATACACATGATGTCGGAGCCGGCTTTCGACATTCTTCGGACAAAAGAACAACTTGGTTACATTGTCTTTTGTTCAGAACTGCAACTGTCTGGAGCGTCAATTCTGGGGCTGCGATTAGTGGTGCAAAGTGAGCGATACCCTGCATACTTGGAGCAGAGAGTGGACGCATTCCTGGACACTATGAAGAGTAAAATCGAAGATATGGAACCTGTTGATTTCGAGCAGTTCAAAACTGGTCTACAGCAAAAGTGGACCGAAGTTATCAAGGACTTGAAGAAGGAGCGCGCTCAATTTTGGCAACACATCGATTCAGGGTACCTAGACTTCTTAAGACGTGTGTTTCATTTATTTTCGTTTCTTGCTACTTCCGCCTAACAAGGATCTAGGCTACAACGATTCGGACCTGCTGACAGACATTACCAAGCACGACGTCTTGGAACTCTTTCTCTCTCGCGTCCATCCCTTGGGAGCCAAAAGGTCTAAACTTTCCGTCCAATTACAGTCCCGGAAGCCGCGGCCACCGCGAATCAGCGCCGCCGCCGCCATGGCCTTCGAAGCTTTGGTCAGAGCTGAAACCGCACTGGTCGACCCTTCAGGGTGGAAAGAGGAAATGGCTGACGAGAATCCTTTTGCGACACAGTTTGCGAAATACTGGCAAGAAGCACTCAGCGGGTTCGACAATTATCAGGAGTTGATGAAGAAAATTCCCGGGTTGATGATGCAGTACCCGGTCGATGAAGATGTACACCACGTTCGGACCGCAGGGGTGACT
Organism: Suillus weaverae; assembly: GCA_016767475.1. Classification (NCBI taxonomy): domain Eukaryota; kingdom Fungi; phylum Basidiomycota; class Agaricomycetes; order Boletales; family Suillaceae; genus Suillus; species Suillus weaverae. The sequence continues at coordinate 434,335 of MU179298.1, forward strand.
TTCGTTGAAGACGTCAAAGACTTCAAATCAACCCTTGAAGTTACAGAACTTCCGCAACCCTTGGTGGAATGGGGTGACCTGCCCCTCGCCAAGCTTTAGGTGTTATCGACGTTACTTTTTTACTTTGTTGTCATGTACTAATATGTATTTGCTGCTTCACGTCCTGATTCTGACACTGCGGGAGGTCTCTCAGATGTGAATGTTGCGCTCTGGGTCACTGAAGTATATTTGGCGCGTATTCTATCTATTCTGCGACCTTGCAAGTCTACGATATTAGAGTTTCCGGCACGTTTCCCGTAATGTATTCTCAATATTAACCTTCCCAGGCTTCCCATGGCCATGGCGTGGTAGCCGCTGTGATCTCTAACCGGATTATCCAGTTATTCTGAATCAAGGGAAATATCTCCTCAAAATGGCGGGCCTGTATAGTCTCACGCACACTCGAATATGAATGACCATCGACTGATGCCAGGCTTTTGTGGGACAAGGTTCGGCTTATGACTCAACTTCACCCATCACTCACTGCTCTACAAGGTCAGTGAGCATTGAACAAACATCATGTTGACTCGTCTTGATACTGTGTTGCGTAGTCACAGTGACAACCTTCCATGGCCTGGCTTTCATCGCAACTATGTTTCGACTGGTCTATAGGCAATCGAGACATCAATTATGGTGGGACGATGCACTCACGGCAGCTGCCATGATTACAGGTGTCATCTCCTTGGTTAGTGTTTGATTTTTGTTAGTACCCAAAAGACTCAATCCAGTGGCTAGGTATCTGTGTGGCTCGTGTTGGGTTCTCAGAGTCTGTATCTTAAACTTGGATAACGTGGTGAGGCTTACTATAATGCCCAGCTTTTCGTGAAACAGATGAAGTCCGCACCGCGGCCAGATGGAGCATGATATTCTGCTTCACAGCCTCTTTGTGGCTTGCTCGGATTAGTATTGTGTTCTCTATCATCCGTCTTGCACCACGAGGTGACCGCATGCGAAAGATAGCACAATGGGCTGCTATCATATTCGCCGGACTGTGTGTGATGATGCTTGCACAAAAGACCTATTTTTGTGCTCTCACCTACGACCAGGACAGAATTGACTGTGTACTGGGGAGAAGTGTGGCCGCAACCCAGTTTGCGAGTAAGCCTGTAACTCCCTAATGTGCATAGTACTGACTCAGATGTTCATTTTATAGCGGACGCCGTATCTGATCTCGCACTTGTGATGATGCCGGTCCGACTCCTTCGGGAAATTCAGTTACCCAAAAACCAGCGGATCCTTATCTTGTCTGTATTCTCCACCGGCATTGTCGTCTCTTTGGCCAGCATCATCCATGTCATTTTTGTTGTACAGACGGATGTGTACATGCAGAGTATCACTGCTCAAGTCGAGGTTTGTCATTTGTACACATGCTCGGCGCGTTGTTTGATGACAAGTGATTGTTCAGCTTGCGCTTTCCTTGATTGTATGCAATTTGCTGGTCATCGTGACTTGTATATATAAGGTCTTGCGGCGCGAAGACCTTGACGCGGACCACACGACACCCACACAAACTGTGCTTTGCTTCACAACAGTCGTCGATATGAACCAGACGAACAGTTGGTCATGCCCTGAGGAATTCGTACTTGCTCCCCCAGCTGCTGGAAAACACGACTCTGATCGGGGCCATTCCTTCGCTGCTGCGCTTTAACCATTGAGTGCGTTGTTGTTACCTGTACTGTGCTACGATGTTTTGCCAGTGATTATCGTCACTGTATAATCTGCAGACCAATAATACTGGTTCCCCATCATCTTGCCATACGAAGATCACCGACACCTTCATGAACGATCTGACGGCACAGGCGAGAAAAAGGAGACCCGTGATGTTCCAAGCACGATGGCATCATTCCAAGTGTGTGCCATCAGAATGACGCCGTGGCCTTGGCAGACACTCGTCTTCACATTTAGTGTAGCTCATTCGCTTAGCCAGATGCACTTTTGGACTGCCTCGACCTCCTTTACATATAATATATAGACACAAAGGTGGCACGACTGCACAAGACAGACTCCCAGCTCGTTTGTATCACACTGGAACTACCAGATTTCGTAACTCTTCAGATTGTTCTACAGGCCATTTTCGATGGGCCGTTGCCAAGTGATACAGGAATGGATTTGCAGCCGTGGAATTGATTGGTCGCATTCGTCAACTCGCTGAAATTTATTTTCGTTGCAGTGTGAGTCTACTACTACTATACCTGTCCGAGGGAGTGACCAGTGCTTAGGATCATATGCCACCATGCACATGACGCATGATAGTTCGGTGGCCGCGTCATGGACCGAATCGCCCATTAGAACATTAAAGTGCTTCACCATCTCAGGCTGTATATGTTGGTGAGCCAATTTTGCATTTACGTGGGTTACGATACTACGGTGGAATTGAAACTATAATACTGTCCAGACCCATCTTCTCTATTATATATCCCGTCTTTGCACGTGAGACGTATAAGAGGAGAGTTGCCGCGGCGCAGACAGTTTTAGCATTCAGGTTCAATTGTGCTTATTGACCAATGACCAGCATATTGGATGCCTGTGTCTGGTCTTCCGAGTCTATGTTTGGCACGGATCAACACACACTCACCCACTCGCCTACACACATCGTTGTATAACATACAAAACACACGTCCTTCATGTAGATACACGCATATGAAGAGTTTCGAAAAATCACACCATGACACCGAGAGATGCACGTTTACCAACACCGAAAACCCCACAAACATCGACATCCTACCCTTCATCTTCATCGAGGACATCGGGCGGAGGCCTGTCTTAAAGCTTAGAGCCCGGGCGAGATGTAAATTTCCTTCAAATTGACCGGAAGTGCGTCGGGACCATTATCCGAATTCGGGATTGAAAACGACAAAGTTCCAAGTGTTCTACATGTGAGCGAAGAGTCAAAAGGGCTCTAACCTCTCTATCTTGACTCGAAAATTTTATCTTGGTCCCTTACAACGGACTGACCGCGAGCGCCGAGCTGGTTTGCGTCAAGTATCAGAATTTAGAATCTGGCACAACGCACTTACCTGCAAAGTATTTTACAATTGTGTACCAGCTGTGTTCGGAAGTAAATTTTGCACACAAATGAACAAGTGCACATGAGAGCTTTAGCCTTTTCATGCGAAATTTTCTGCTTGACTTTGACTCGGAAGTCTGTAATGTCTTCGTTGACATGGAAGAGCTTCTTGACGAGAACCACCGCATTATTGCTCGCCACCCATTATTCACCACAATACTCTATTGACGAGCAACAACCATGATTATGGTAGAACCCGCGCTGGCATGTTTCGGACTTAACGTTATTTCCATGACACCGCTGAACACCTCGAGGAGCACAGTTCCAGAACCGGAAGAGTGAGCCCAGACTCCTATGTAGCAAACGCCACTTCAAAAAGATCAGGTATTCACGCTCTCGCTGATGATCTAGTCGGGGAGATGACTTAGATGTTAGTATCGACGGCTTAGATTGTGGTACCTGACCTGGTGCTCCGAACATACCTCGCGCGCGAACATTTAGCTGCCGTATTGTAGCAATGCCACGAAGAATTCAAGAAGGGTATATGAGTATAGAGACACGGTACTTGAGCGGCAGTGTATGTGAATGCAGCGCGGAGAGCCGGAGGTCCTGGCGCAGTGGCAGCTGAGTGATTAGTCTCGATGTAGCCACCGTCACGGTGGCCCGTCAGGCCTCCAGGAGCAGTCGAGATCAGAGATCTCACTGTTCAATTCTACGGTTGAGGTTCCGGGTCGACTGGTCAGACCGGACCGTCAGAGCCGAGTCGGTATCCATCATCCGTGAGAACAAATGTTGAATTGTGGACGATTGGTCGTGGATTCGTGATTGCGCGCTCAGACTCCTGGTTAAAGTTTATATATTAACATCTCCCTCGCCAATCCCTCGCACAAGAAACAAAGTCCGCTGTGAAATGCAACTGGGGTCGTTTTGTGGTCCTTCCCGTCGGAGAGAGGAGAAAGGTTACTGGTGCGAGAACGTAGTGTCCGTCTACTCGACTCTCGAGCAGCACGAAAATGACATTGTTGTGAGTCTCATTCAATACTAATATTGTTCACCCATGCAGCAGACCAACTCACTGGTTGCAGGAGTTATGTATTTATTCAGCTAAGATTCTAGAGTTTGTAGACGCATCCACTGGGTATACGACTTGTCTTTTACCAACTTCAACCTCGCTACAAAGGAGCACTTTCATACATTATGAAACTGCCTTATGTCCTATCAATGCCAAGTTTGTGGGATGGGAACCGTGTTGCTAACATTCTCTTTTCTCTACTATCCTCACAGCCTTATCGGGATTTTTCGATTTCTTTCACTACAGCTGCAATAGTACGTGTGACAAAGCTGTTCGTCAGTCACAACTGTGCGATTTCCGTAGTTGCAGGGACGTTGCGTTGATGACCCTGCAGGATCATTCGTCGTGGAGACTTGAAGGCAAGTACGAATTTGCAAGTGCTACTTGGTTGACGCCTGAAGCGCTCCTGAGCACTCAAGGCAACAGTTCCAATGATCGGTGGAACCCGTTCGCCAAGGCCACCTCCCAAGCTACCAACCCATTCATTCACTATCTTTGAACGCTTTCCGATAAACAAAGTTTACTGATTAGCATATCAGGTTTGACATCCCGTGTGATATTCTCTTGGGTTCCCTGGAGTCTGCTGTGTCAAAATGATGACAAATTACAAAGCTTTCGTGCCTCAATAGAAAGTGGGTTGTCTTAAGCCCAAGGTCTCTGCTAGAGCATACTTCCAGTTCTGAACGGACTCGCAACATCACCCAACTCAATTGACTGGACATCAATTTGACTTTCATCGGTGCGGTCCATCGGGTATCCGCTGCCTCAGTTGCGTTTATGGATGACCAGCATGTCTGGTATCCTCCACACTTACGTTGTGGGTCTTCGAGGTAAGTAGGGTCAGTCGGTTCATGTGCCGACAAGCAGGTTAACACATGTGAAGTCTCAGTGACAATAGTCCATACGTGCACCATAGTCCTAACCTCTTGGCGACTGTGGTATAAAATAACCCAGCAACGCTGGTGGTGGGAAGATGTATGGGCGGCCACTGCGCTAGCAGCCGTCATCATCAGTGGGGTCTCGGTCTGGATTTTTTCTGGGACACCGATGGGTATGTCGCCTCAAACTTGTATTGCTCCATCCCTTATGACCCTCCGTCATCCTGTTCAGACTCAGAGCCATGGGATGGCCCCGTTATAGCGTACTGGCTTATAATGATTAATTTCACCATAGGCCTTTGGTGCGTTACTCACTTCCTTACATTATGACTTAACGATTATTGTGAATGAAGGTCGTCTCGGTTGAGCATGATGTGTTCGATTGTAAGATTATCACCACCCACAAGAATACGAACCGTCGCTTGTTGCGCGGCAGCAGCTTTCGGAGCAATTGCTATCGCTTTGCTCATCCATAAATGCTGGTTCTGTGCTCGTAATCACGATTGGGAAGAAATCGCTCCGCTCAGTTGCTCTCTGGCGTCTTCTGTAGGCATCACACAAGTCATCGGTAAGTAGGAGGAGATGCAATGCATGCTGTAGTTGATTTGCTACTCTTCAGCGGACTTTTTGTCTGACATAACACTGGTGGTTTTACCTGCTCAAATCTTGCATCAAGTCAAGCTTCCACGGAACCAGAGGATATTGTTTCTCTCAGTTTTCTCCGGCAGTCTCATGACCACGCTGCTGAGTATCGTGCACGTCGTTTTTTTCATTCAGGTCGATCCCATCTTGAAGATTTTAACAGCGCAGCTCGAGGCAAGTCTCACTGTACCCCACAATGCTTTTTGAAGTACAGCTCACCCGATGACCTAGATGGCCTTCTCTGTGATTGTCTGCAATCTTTTGCCTATAGTCACGTGTCTCTACAAAGTCCTTCGAAGCAGAGACCTGGACCTCAGTCACAGGCGATACCCAACAGACAGCATGTTCCTCACTACTATTGTCGACATCCCATCATCAGATAGCCATGCAACTGAAGAATTGAAATTCATAACTTAGAAGAATCTTGGTATCCCTTGCACGGGTGGCAACGTGGTACTGCGCCTTCTTACCTCCCATTTTAATCTTATTGTATTGCACCAATTCATCAAGGCATATGGATCGTGTATCTTCTTTCTGTACTGTATACCTGAGACGAGTACCTTCGTTGACAACATCCGTTTTTCGTTACGAATTGCTGTGTATGTCTCCTAACCCTACTTAAGTGTAATAAGCGCTCTCCGCAGCATTCGAAGTTGATGCGTATGCATTAAGTAACAGACGGCCTCATTTAAACTGTCTCAAGAACCGCATATTACGGTCACAAACCTACTTGTGAATGTGAATAATTCATAATTCAAGCGCAGTGCGCTTGCGCGGTATCTGCGAGAAGTATTTTGTTTTGTGTTGAACATAGAAGCACGTCATTCTCCGACTTATCCGCAGGCTCGCTATCAACGACATAGATACTAGCGCAATGAGAGCCAAACTTCCTCCTACCACAATCTGCGCATTCAGAAACGAAACCTTAGGTAGAAGATGCGTAACTATTAATGCTAACTTGCAGATATTGGAGCGATACTCACCGCGGAAGGAAAAAGAGTGCTTAAAGGCACGTCAACCATCGGCGCTGAGCACAATAACACCAGTCTGGTGACATGGATCAAGAGGTTCTTGAAAGTCCTTGCGGCATTTGAACATGAGTAAGATATGGAATCCCATCATTCACGGGATTGCCGAGTTTACGAGTCACCAAAGTAGTACCGTGAAGTTCAATGTAGTTTCGGGCCGCCTCGGTTTCCCGCTAGTAAGTTGATGGATGATGAATTGCACAGGGTAATAGAGAGCTCTGAAAGTGCCCACAGTATAAGCATGTTCATAGCCTCATTGATAAACCTGAATATCGTGCTAAGTGAGACTACTTGATGGTTTGACAGGAAGCACCGTAACGGACATAAGCCCGGAAATGCCGCCGCAGACAATGGATTCAATGTATCGGAAACGCACTGGATAATACTGAAGAAGCTGCAAAGAAAGCGATGCTAGACAAGCAAAAGGACGAAATGCCGGAGCCAAGTGGAACAGCACGCTACTTTTTCCTCGCATTGGCTTGTCTCGCAGCCGGAGCAGGTTGTGGCTGCGTGGGGGGTGCATAGTTCTTCGCACGACGGAAAAGGAGGACATGCGGCTCTGGGGCTGATTACTTCTTGTTAGGAATGTCATAATTGACTTTATTTAAGATTGCCACTTGCCATGTACTTCATAGTGCTCCCAGCCGAGGCTCTGAGTAATGCCGATCCCTCTCCATTCCGCTTCCGACAGTAGGCGAAGGGTGCCTGCTTTGTCGTCAAAGAACTCTTTTGGAACAAGTTTGAGTAGTGGTTTCGGTAGGATGACGTGACGGTATTCGTATAGGTCGTCAGAGTAGCGATCAGAATAGTGGATCCTACACGTCAAAATTAGCCACATGAGCGTATCGTAACGGAAGAAACATTGTGGCTAACTTTTCGATATACTCCTCAATCTTGCTAGCAATTTGGCGATCAGCCATTGAGAAACAAAGGGGGTATTACAGGGTATTGAACAGAGAAGAGCTCTAGAAACACGTCTATGAGATTATGAGATAAGTACAACGTTGATCGAGAGTCGAGACAAAGTGTTGTGTGACATACGTGACTAGATTTGATTTCTGTCCTCACGTGCAGGCGCGTCCGTGACATGTCACGCGTCGCTCTCTTTCATCTTATCCACCGACAGAGATATCGCATTCGTCTTAATACAACAACCTCAAAGATAGTCTCTGATACACCAAACATCGGGGATGCTTCCTCTACAGTATGCTCTTAATTCCCCTCAAATTAACGGTAATTACGTTGACGTCGTACTACACCACAGACACCACCAACACTATTACGATGATTTTGCTGGGTCTGTGGACGAATTTGGTGGGTATATGCGCGCAAATATACTTTGAGGATGTTATATTTTCTTTTAGACTCCTCTCCATCTCCACCGGAACGCATCAACGACCGTGCTCGCGCCTTTGCAAATTATCCACCAGCTATCCATGCATTTCACTCGGGTGCTGCACAACCTTATAGGGAAGACTACGGAAGCGTTACTCCCGAATACACCCCAAGCCCTGCAGACTATGCTGGTGTGCAGACCCAGAGTCAGGCCCACTATGATGTTCCACAGAGAATTCGTCAGTCTTTGCATGTGTATCGCCGTCCTTCGTTATAATCAACATGGATGCCATCTTAGACCACCCACACCAATACTCTGGAGAAAACCACTTTAGCAACTCGAATAAAATCACAAACAACTTCGGGTATAATTACGACACCGTGTGTAATCGTAGGCCAGGTGGACAGACACAACAGAAACCCCAGCCAGTGCGGTTGCGCCCTGTTTCCGAACTTCGTAGGGTATTTTCCGCCGCTTACTTTCTTAGTCTCTAACCTCGACTTGGTGGGATAGCGGATATGTTTCGCAGCGTGTTCAAGTTTGGTGTTTTCAATGCTATTCAGTCAATTTGCTTTGATGCCGTAAGATTTACAAAGCTTCATTCAGATTTCTTCAGACTTAATTGTTCTTAGGTACTTCACTCGAATGAGAATATGGTGCGTTATTTGTATCACTCGAGATGCCTCTAAGCCGGCATGCAGGTTATCAGCGGTAGGTGTGGTCATTTTCCTTGACGTGCTTCGGGCTTAGCGAGCGTATAGCGCCCACTGGAAGTGGCAAGACTGTTCTTTTTGAATTGGGCATTATCCGCATGATCACCAACCCTTCGAGCACAAACCAAGTCGCTAAATGCGTTTATGTCGCCCCAACTAAGGTAAAGTTGTTTGTTACTCTTGCGCCAACTTGACGTCCTTTTACAGGCTCTCTGCACGGAAAAATACAAGGAATGGACCACAAAATTTGGCAGTCTCGGGATACCCAGTATGTAATATATTATATTCCAGATATGACGCTCGTTCTAAGAGTTAGGTTGCGAGCTCACGGGCGACACTGTCATGTTCGGCAAGGGCGTGTGGGGTGATGCTAAAAACGCTAGAATCATGTAAGTTTAGTCATCGCAGTGTTTGATGATTTTTGATATGTAACCTTCTCCACAAAAGTGTTACTACGGCACGTTCCTGGTCTGCTCATGTTTTGATGACACTATTTACATTATCTCAGGCCGAGAAGTGGGACAGTCTCACTAGGAATTGGTAAAACAATTTTGCTGTGACAGTAGCATACGCTCACACTCATCTCAGGGATGACCATAGTCGCATATTATCTCAGATCAAACTTTTTCTTGTGGACGAGGTGAGTCTGTTCTTGATATTGTCCTGTTAGAAAATATTCAAGGGTTGGTCAGGTTCATATCCTCAACGAATCTCGCGGCAGCACCCTAGAAGTCGTTGTCTCTCGTATGAAGGCAAGAGGATCCGATGTTAGATTTCTTCTCGTATCAGCAACAGTTCCGAACATCGAAGATGTGGCAAGCTGGATTGGGAGCAATCATGCATCTAGCGACCATCCCGGTCAAATATTCCAGGTAATCAAGTCGAGGCTCGGTCGGTCCTATGCGTAGCTTGCGCTAATGGGCAATACAGTTTGGTGACGAATATCGACCCTGTAGACTCACTCGGTTTGTTTATGGCGTGGTCAAGCCGAGAGGTCAGAATGATTTTGCATATGCGCATACCCTTGATGCCCGCCTATTCGCCGTTTTACAACAACACGCCGTTGACAAACCAGTCCTTGTGTTCTGTCCGACAAGAAAAGGTATGACATCGCGATTACTAGTCACACCTACTACTACCAGACATTCTGTAGGGACCATCACAACTGCCAAACAATTGGCTAAAGAATATGAAGAAACCATGAAGGCGAATCAGCTGCTCCCGTGGAGCATGCCTTTGCAGTACGTGACAAGACACCAAACAAGACAAGATATTCATAGATGGTTAGAATTGGTCAAACATTTCATGACAAAGATCTCGCTCGTGAGCACTGCACGCCAGGAAATACTGTTACTGGTACTCATCACTTGCAGCTCTGGCTGCTTTGGGAATCGGCGTCCATCATGCTGGACTCACTATCGACGACAGGAAGACCATCGAAGACCTGTATCTGCGTAAAGTACTACGAGTTCTTCTGGCTACGTCGGTGAATACTGGGATCTGTTCTCTCCTCTACCGAGTGTTGTTAATGCCACGCAAAGACTTTAGCGGTCGGTGTCAACTTGCGTAAGGTGTCATTCGTTAGTTGTCCTCGGCAACACTGAACCTATGTTTCAGCCGCCCATCTGGTCGTCATAAAGGGCGTTAAACTATATCAAAATGGCGAATCCAAAGAGTACTCGGATCTCGACATTATGCAGATGATGGGACGAGCGGTGCGTGCAACACTCAAGCCATAACCTATTTATCGGTTGATTCTGATGTTGTAATGATAGGGTCGCCCACAATCTGGTACCTATTTTTCCACTCTGCACTCTTTCTGTTGACGTTTATCGTTTTGCGCTCAGACACTGAAGGAGTTGCTATCATCTTATGTGAAACTGAACTTGAGAGCAAATATCGCGATCTTGTTCAAGGCACCACACCCCTGGAGAGTAGCCTGCACACGAATTTGACCGAGCACCTAAACTCTGAGATTGGTTTGGGAACTATCACCGACGTCAAGACAGCACAAGAGTGGCTCCTCCGCTCGTTCATGTATCGCAGAATACAAAAGAATCCACAGCACTATAATATCGGAAAAGACGATCGCCAGTCTTGGCAGGACAAGGTTGACAGCATCGTGATGGACAGCATCGAGCAGCTACGGGAAACCGAGTTGGTCACATATTCGCCGCGCAATGGGGAGCTGAGTTCTACTGATTTCGGCGATATTATGAGCAGGGTGAAGTGTTTTCTTTGCTGTGTGTTGGATACAATTTGACAGCCCATGTAGTTCTATATTCGTCGTGGGACGGTGAGATTTTTGCGCCATTTAACAGCACGTCCCTGGTCGATGATCATGAATAGATGAAGGCAATCTTGGACCTTTCTCCCACTGCATCTTTACGCGAGATTGTGAGCTAACGGGCTTTCGTCGGCGATGATCTAATGGAAACATGATGACAGCTTGAGATGATATCTGCTTCGGAGGAGTAAGTTTTGACAGCTAGTTTTGCCTCACAGCACGAACTGTTTTATACAGATTGTCCGACCTCAAATTGCGAAGTGGTGAAAAACAGGTAAGGAATGTGAAGCACAGATGTTATTGCTGAGGTCCGCCATTTTTAGGTATATGAGAAAATCAGGCGCCATAATGACATTCGGTTCGCGGTCAAAAAAATTCAAGGCACGAGTGACAAAGTGTTCTTGCTTATCCAGGTAGCTGTTGTGTTCACACCTGCCTGTGTTTCAAATGACGTCTTTGAAGGCGGTTTTAGGCGGTTTGCCGTTGAATAGTGCCCAATACAGGAGCGGGGAGAGTCAACCATGTCTTGAGGCATGCTCAGTTTTTCGTCACGTTAGCCGGATTGCCATAGGTAAAGTTGCCTCTCTAAAGTTACATTAATCCTTCAACCTGAATGCCCCAGCGGTTGCGGAAGTCGCCATCATAAAGAAGAACGGAGCGCAAATCAAGCACGGGCTGGAATTGTACGTCTGCTGGGATAGGAATTCTTAGATGGCTGAAAGAATTGTCCAGAGCGCGTTGTCTTCATGCCAAGGCATGGGAAGATAGACCGATTGTCCTGAGACAACTAGAATATATCGGCGAAAAATCGTCAGTGGATCATTTTGCCTTTTTATGTGCTCTACTCACATCGGTCTTTTAGAATCAAGGTAGAGATCTGAAATTACTCACCTTAAACTAGTTACAAGCACAAGCATGAGTAGATATTGGCCGAGAATCACATCTCCTCAATTCCCAAGTTACTTAGTACCAGCCCATCGAGACTCGAAGAGGTGAGCCCTCGTGACTAGGCAACACTGCAACAAGCTAACTTCCGCCTAGCTCCTGAACCGCAGATCCCCCTTTGGGGCAGAAGTTTTGTTGGCTGCTAACGAGTTACCGAATTATTTTCTCACCCTAACGGAAGTGAAGGTTTCGCCTAGCGATGGGAAATCTCCAGTAGATGTCGAACTCTCCGTTGAATGTGGCCTTCTCTTGGACAAGAGAGCTTCTACGGGGTCCAAGAAACAGAAGAAAGGCGGATTCGATATGACAACTCTTCTTACGATTACCTCTGACTTCGTTTTCGTTGACTTTCGCCGTATTTCGTGAGTTTTTTATCATTAACGCGGAGCGTCACTGATTTCGATGCCTTAGGACGAAGGTACTGAGGGAAAGGAAATCCTTCGTGATCAACGCGCAGCTTACCAGACCGAGTCAGACCATCAACGTTTCAATTTCTTCAGTCAGCAGGGAGTACTCGCATCGCGGGCAGATTGGCTAACTCACACAATTAGGATAAGATTGCCGGGGTCACCGTAACTGAGATCTTCAAGCCTTCCCTACCCGCAAACAAGTACCCAACGCTTAATACTCGCCCGATGACTTCTTTGGTAAGCAAAATGCAGATCGTGTTACATGGACTCACTTCTCGAAGGAAATGGATTTGGAAGGGCTTGAAGATGTTGCCGACTTTTGGGATATGGGACCTGATGACGACGACGAATTGAATCTCCCCGTAAAAGATCTCACTCGACCCCGTAGTCCGCTCCAAAGCAGCACATCAGCACAAAAGAATACCAACCCTCACAAAGAGAAGACAACGAAGTCTGTTTCACGCCCTACAGTGAAGGAAGATAGTTTGAAAATGGCCAATACGCCCGTGCAGGACGACACACAGCCTAAAAAACGCTCAGATGGGAAATACGAGTGAGTCGTTTCTATTGTTGTCGGTTTCCTCGATATCGACATATAATCACAGTTGTAATCATACCTGCAAGGATAAATCAGCTTGCCGTCACTTTTGGTGAGTTTCGGCACAAAAGCGTCGAATCATACTGCAGTTTCCTGCTGACAAGGATTGCGCGATAGTTGCCGTGACGGGCTCACTGAACCTTCTCGCATCTCAAGAAAGAACAATACAAAGCTCGTCCATCTGCCGAGTTCAAAGAAAGCTGACAACTCATCCGTCAACTCGTCGTCCACTGGTTCCAAAAGTCGAGTTACTGTGCCGCTTGGCAACGTTCCAACCCCCAAGCGACAAAAGACAGCCAGGCACGATCCAGTTCTTGAGCAGCGTGACTTGCTTCATACAGGTGCTCATGTCGATCGGAGGTTAGGGCTCTCTGAAGGTCAACGGTTGAAACTAGACGTCTCGGTGCCTTCGTCAAGGAAATGCAAACCAGCCCCAAATTTTGATATCGAGCTTGTCACCTTGAAGTGCTCGCAGTCACCGCCCTCCTCTAAAGACATACTTAGCGACTCACAATCAGATGACGACCTTGCGAATATTCATGAGCTGCTGGGCGAAGGGAAGCATGTTCGTTCGAAGGACCACTCGATCTCAGAGGTTGATGCGCTGGTTCGAGACGACGATTTCAACGACATCGCAACGAATGCTCTCTCCCTGACTCCCTCTCCCACTCGCAAACGGACATGCGACTCTCTGCCTCCCGATAGCTCACCCCCTAGGAAGCGTCCGAAGAGCAATAACGTACCCTACAGGCCTTATTCACCAAGACAGGAATTAGCGAATGACGGCCGACATCAGGGCCGCTCCAAATCCGGCCTCAAGCTCTTCAGCTCCCCCTCTGCCCTACTGACTGCAAAGGTAAACCGTTAAAAAGCGCTCTTCGTCAACTGAGCCCAATCATTCTAGGAGGGCGATGTTCCTGCTCAGTCCACAAATCCTCATTCGCTCTTGCTTGTAGGATCCTCCGATGTTGACGTCGACATCCATTCACCGTCCAAGGTCGCTCAGCAACAGCCTTCTGATGACTTTTTCTTTGACGAATCTTACTTTGACATACTATCGGAGCCTCAACAAGAAGTGACACCCTCTCTCCGTGAGGATGGAGATAAGACTAGGGCATGCATTCGGACGACAGGAATCGCACATACGGAACTTCAGGCTACATCGCAACATCTCCAAACGCTTCCTAGTGGATCCCAGCTACAATTTGGTATACAAAGCAACACCACCGACCGGCCTTACCCTCCTCCGGTCTTCTTCAAGCGAACCTCAAACCCTGCACTCGGGAATCAGCAAATGAACCAAGAAATGAAAACTGACAACAGCGCGGCTGATATTGATGTCCTTGCTGAGTTTGAAAGCTGGTTAGAGAGTGGTGCAGTTGACATTGTATAATAATGAGATGTTGTGTGCAGTAGGCTGAAAGTTTGTAACTATACTTGCTGTAAGATTATTTGTATGGTGTCAATTGAGTTGATGACAGTCGGCGGTCAGCTCCTGGGCCTTGCATCAACCAACGTCGTCTGCTCGAGGCTCGTCGAAAACCTGCAGGGCGTCGGCAAATCGTTCGTCCCATTGCGGAGGCTGACCGGGCTTCACGATTTCCCAACCAGCCTCGTCGCTACGCCATCCCATCTCCTTCTTCAATCGTTCCGCACGAAGCTCTACTTCTGTTGGCGGGGGATGACTATCCTCCTCCTTCGTCGGGGCTCGGGTGCCTCGTGCTAATGCGCGTGCAGTCGCTAGCTTTGCAGGCAGCGTGTCGTAGTACGTGTTGCGTGCCTTTTCCGTTTCAGATGGTGTGTAAGCACCATCGTAATATGATTCGGCAGGAAGGTCGAAATCAAGGTCTCCTCCTTGACGTCCGTCCAGCTGAGATTCCTGAACTTCTGAAGCAGCAACAGTCGTGTTTGGTGCTGCGAATGGTCGCATGTGGCTCATTATCAGAGAGTAAGCTGCTTCAGAGCCAGCGCGGACTTTATGCCGCTCATTGAAGAATCCCCATAACATATTGGGAACCTGTCTGAAGCCGATGTGATTCGTGAAGGGGACGAGAAGAAGCGTTGGCAGGGTTGGTATAGTCGATGGTGGTGTGTCTAGATGTGCAGGAATATTTGAAATAGATTGCGTGGATTTTGATGGACTTGAAGAAGGCATCTGCAAGGGAGAGAATAACGCCGCGTTCTGCGAAGGTAGAAGGCGCGAACGGGTTGGTAAGGGCTCCCCATCCACTACCTCGTGATCTACGACAGGTTCCTCTGGCTCATCAAATCGGCCATCCGATGCCAGCTCCTGGGCGAGCATGTCTTCCCTGTCAGCGCGATCCATGCTCTCCGTCCAGCCGCGTTTAAGCCCCGACATGAACTCCTTCAATGTGTGCCGGCCGACAAGGACGATGCCGCCCTCGAGTTCTCGCTTGCGTTTTTGCTCAAGAGTCGGCTGGTTAGGCAAAGGAATCAGACTCTGGGATGGAGGCTCGAGACCGGCGTCAACGCGCCGACGAGTCTTAATCTCGTCCGCAATGCGGTTGGCGAGGTCACCACTTCGCCGCCCCGAAACCATCTCGTAGTCAACAGCAGCTGCTACAAGGATTGGCTAAAGATAAACAAGTTGAGCGCACTTCAAAGTCGTATACATAGTGCGCACCTTGACGTACTTCCTGAAGAATCTCAAACTCTTGTCGTGGTCCTCATCTCCGGGCCATTTCGCGCCATAAACGGTGACCTTGCGCGGTAGGTCTGTAGTACCCAGTGGGTCCTTGGCAAGATGTTCGACGCGTGAGGAATAATTGGCGCGGATACGTCTACACTCTCTGCGGTCATAAACATAGTATCCGACGATAGAAGTGGTCACCGAGAGGAATATAAGCCAGTTCCGGGACGGAAGTTTGGGACGTTTGTCAAACCAGGATGGTGGAATTCCGGTGTATTCGAAAGCTGCTCTTACGCCGGACTTTTGCACTTGGCTAGGTTTTGGCGCAGAGTCGACATTTTGTGAGCTCATGCCCGTGCTGCTGCTATGTAGCTAGTGCTATATTCACAAGGCAAAAAAATACTGCTACTTACACCTCCGCCACAAATAAAGGTAAACAAAGTCTCTTGACAAATCTTGGAAGTGTCCATAAGCAATTCAATCATCTCTGCCATGGCTGCCCTCGCTGCGTAAGTCAGTTTATACATAATAATCAACGGTGCTGACATCTCTGTTCAGCCTACTTCCACTACCCGCGTATGTCCCAGCTATTTCAGATGACGAGGAAGAAGTTCCCCAGCCAGCTCCGTCTCAATCTGTGATCACTCGTACACTAATACCGCCATACGGCCAACGAGTGGGATGGAAGCCGCTAAAATCTGAGGACTTCGGTACGTATGCATCTTCATCCTATTATTACGAGTCTCCTGAGCTTTTATGCAGGGGATGGTGGTTCATATCCCGAATGTCATGTTGCACAATATCCATTAGACCTCGGGCGGAAGAAGGTGAGTGTTTTTTCATGCTTCTGCACTGGTTTACTAAGTCGACACCTGCAGACGGCCGCAGGCAATACGCTTGCTCTTCAAGTCGATAGCGAAGGCAATGTTCGTTATGACGTTATCGCTCACCAAGGCCAACGTTCTGGCAAATATATTCAGTCCCAATTCAAAGACCTCGTCCCTATCGCTCATCGAAAAGACCTCACGGATGACCAGCGGACGATGGAGCGCCCTTCTGAGGAGGAGGTTCAAGCCACTGCGGATAAAACCCGGGCCGCTCTTGAGCAACTTGTTTCCGGAAAGATCAAGGCTGCACAACCGAAGCATGTCCCGGATGCGCAGGGGAAGACGACATATATCCGATACACCCCCGGTCAGCAGAATGGAGGGGACAATGGAGCGCTTAAGCAGAGGATTATCAAAATGTCAGAGGTTGTGGAAGATCCAATGGAGCCGCCGAGGTTTAAGCATAAGAAGATTCCCAGGGGACCACCCAGTCCACCCCCTCCTGTACTGCGAAGTCCACCAAGGAAGGCGACGGCGGCAGAGCAGAAGGAGTGGATGATCCCACCATGTATATCAAATTGGAAGAACAACAAAGGTTTCACTATCCCACTCGACAAACGGTTGGCCGCAGACGGTCGAGGTCTTCAAGATGTTAGTAGTGCTATCTCTTGATTTCAGGCTAATATTCTTGATTTTTTGTTTCATTTTATAGGTTCACATCAACGACAATTTTGCCAAGTTCTCAGAAGCATTGTTTGTCGCAGACAGACATGCCCGTGAAGAAGTTCGGCAACGTGCACTTATGCAGCAAAAACTTGCACAAAAGGAGAAAGAATCCAAAGAAGAAAACCTCCGCATGCTTGCACAGCGCGCCCGCCAAGAGCGCAGTGGTGTCGCACCTTCCCGACCAACAGCAGAATCTCGGGCAGCAGTCACGTCAACTCTTGCTGGCTATGGCAGCGGCAGTGAATCTTCCGCATCAGACGCTGAACCGGAAGATTCAGAAGAACAGGAAGCTCACAAGCTCCGCGACGAAATGCGTGCCGAGAAACGTCGCGAACGCGAACGTGAAATGCGGATGTCGAACATGGGCGCCGAGCAGCGCGCCAAGATGCTTGCACGGCAACAAAATCGTGATATATCAGAGAAAATCGCGCTCGGTCTTGCCAAGCCGACCGTGTCGAAAGAGAGCATGCTGGATTCAAGGCTGTTCAACCAGGAGTCGCTCAGTGGTTCGTTTGCAGATGAAGACAACTATAATTTGTACGACCGGCCGTTGTTCCACGGCTCGACAGCGGCAGCGGCGATATACAAGGCTAGAGGCAATATTGCAGAAGGCAACGACGAGTCATTCGGTGGTGGGACCGAAGAGGGTATTGGCAAGGCTCTCGACAACGACCGATTTGGTCTTGGGAAGGCACGTGTTGGGTTCGAGGGGGCAGAGGATCAAGAAGTCCGTGAGGGACCTGTGCAATTTGAGAAGGACACAGGGGACGTCTTCGGTCTGGATAAATTCTTGGATGAGGCAAAGTCTGGGAAAAAACGAGGTCTTGACACCGATGTGTGAGTGGGCCGCTATCCTGCTGATGATGGTGTGCTGACTTATTCTTGGTGTCGCTGCAGTGGTGGGTCGCGGAAACGGCAACAACTGGAAAAGGCGTCCGATTTTTAGGCACTTGTATTCTATCGCAGTTGTTGTCCTTGTGCTATGTATCCTATTCGCGATTTGCTTTGCGGTTTGCATTGACCATGCATTTTTTATTTTTTATCTTGCATCATATGACTTAAAATCTATTGTGGACGCTTATTGATGTCGTTGACAAGGCGTTGTGACTTGTAGTAATGATGGTTCGTCGTGACGGGTAACCGCCTACGTAGCGCCTGGCACCTGCCATACGGTAATACCTCTCTCTTCGCCATCTTCATCGTGGCAGGTCTTCCTTGAGCATTCCACCTACATTCCTTACGAAATTCAAGCTGTAATCGTTCAGCGCTCTTAACTTCCAAGTCTACTTAAAAATCTGTTTGTACCAATATGCACTCCGAATTTCGACGCATGCCTGCTGAGCGGGTGCGGCACGCAAAACGGCTGGGCCATGTCCAGCCTGTCAACGACCCATATGCCTCTCCTCTCGTGTTTGCTCAAGTTGCTACCACAAATTCTACTACTACCACAAGTCAGAGTACTACCGCCAAAACCACTTCAGCAACATCCACCACACCTGTTGCAGTGACCTCGACAGCGAAGGCTAGTTCTTCACAGCCGTCTGCACCTCTTTCTTCATCCTCGCAGACGTTGACGTCTTCAGCTTCTTTGCCCTCCACTCTCACTACACCCTCAACCACCTTGTCCACGAGCAGCCCCACTGCCACGGGGCTAACTACCAGTCCCTCGCAAACCACGTCTCAATCTGTGGTTCTCATTACTACCACTCCAAGCGCAACCGCTACAGCTATTAATAATGTCAGTAGCGCGTCAAGCCAGACACTCTCTGGCGGCGCACTTGGCGGTATTATCGCGGCCTCCGTAGTTGTCGCCCTGGCTCTGGTCATATTCTTCGTCCGGAAGACGTTACTTCGCCGCAGGCAGAACCGTCGCCTCTCTTGGCCTGCTGGCAACGTCTTCAATGAGGCCAAGCCGCTTCCTGCAGCTCCCATTGATGATTTCCCTGAAAAGCCTGCTTCGCTGAGGAATTCACCAATGTCGCCTTTTGAGGCGCATAGGCAGCCGCTATATTCGAGCCCTCCGCATCCCCCAATCCAGAGGATGCAGAGCCCATTCACGGGGTATGCGGGCCCAGCCCCACCTCCTGCTTCGTATAACAACCCGATGCCCATGTATTCCCAACCACCACCACCGCCCTCTCTAAGCCCTGGAAATTCTGCTGTTGCCATGGCACGTGCAGCAGCAGCCGCCAACTCATACTCTCCACCTGCCCCTGCTACAACGCCTGCACCCATGTTTCCAACTGCCTCCGAGGCAGTTGTCAACCGCGCGTTTATCCCCACGCTTCCTGACGAGCTCTCAGTCACGGCGGGCGAGCGTATTCGTGTGCTTGCTCAGTATGACGATGCATGGGCGCTCTGTGCGAACGGGCATGGTGAACAAGGCATGGTCCCCCAGGAATGCCTAGATCGGCCCGTCGCATCTAATCCGACAGACTGGCGGAACGCTAGGCGTGCCAGCAGTTTGGTTTCTGATGGCAGACGCTATTGACCTCGATATCGTTCTTGAGCTGGACTGCGGGCTCGGGCCAGTGTATGTCTTTCAACGATCATTGTGATGTTACCCTTAATGATTTGACACAGGTATCACCACATGTTTAACTTTTATTTATTTAGATACCTCGCATCTCGCAGCGATATTCCAGCGACCACACTTTCCTACTACGTTTTGTTTCTCGTTTTTATGATATGCAGATATTTCGAATTATTTGGTGGTGTTGGGGTGGGGTGTGAAGGAATTCCTGAGTTGGGTGGGGGGGTTGCTTGTTGTATGAATTTGAATGAATGATTTGCAACTTGATCACGCTAGGTACTCTGCTCCGTCTCCCTCGCTCGAGCGCGACCTCATGAAAGGATAGGAACTTGTATATTCAGTTTCTGAGTTTGAAATACCCATTGTAGCGGTCTCGGGCGAAGTGACCAGCAACTGTTACCCACCTAGGACCCGCCCGAGAAGACCAATACGATTATGATATGCGAAGTTTCGTGAACCAGCAGCAGAGGTCCAAGTTTCGTCTGTAGATTGCACTCTAGTGCCTATGATACCATTCCGTCATGTGTCGCCGTTCTTCGCTCCGACGGTAACCCCTGCAACCGCTGGCATTGCACTGGCGGTACCGCAACCGTGTTCTAGACTTGACCAAACTGGAATGGAAGCTTCGTGTCATTAGATGGCTCTCTCCTTGTAACAGTGTTCCGAATTAGACGAGGCTTCTCAATCACTCCGACGTAGTGTTTGTCTGGATTTAATCTTGAAAAGATAAAGGCCGCCGATACCAGCATTCAAGACTCCACTACTTCGGTGTTCCGCTTGTGGGCATCCACAAGAAGTTACAAGTCCACAAAGAGTATGTGCGCACCAAGTCCAGCGCGAGCAATTATATCGTGAGTATATTGTATAGTTGCGCGAGATAACTTATTACATAGTCCACGGGTATGAAATAGAGTGCGGGGATATAAGCGAAGCACGGCATGCTATTGCAATAACAACCTTGGGTTGTTCGCATTCTTCGGGCGATGGGGAATGCGTTGCGACGAAGCGGCGCTGAGCGCAGACGTTCGTCTAGTGAGCTGGGCTCTCCGGAGCTCTTCGTCGATTCGCCACATTCCCTTGATGAATGCTTCACGGTCAAGAAGGCCAGTCGAGGACGGATCACAGTCGTTCCTGTGGTGAAGAATGAATGAGTGTGGGTGCGTCAAAAGGACTGCAATGCGTACCATATGTCTCGGAGTTTGCCGCGGTCAAGTTTTGAAGCGCTCCAGATGAGCCTCACTATTCGGCCGCCTAGTTTCTCGTCAGGTCCAACTGGAACTAGATCTGTGTCGTCGTCATTATCGCTTTCTACCTCCTTCAAGGGCAGTATAGGATGATCCTCCGGGTTGGTGATCAGGTCAACTGAAAGCCCTCTCCAGCCAGCAGCTTGCCTGCTCTTCTTTACTGATAATGTGGATGATGGTGGGGACTTTGGCTTGGCTTTCTTGGCAACTTTCCGTCGATTGATCAAAGTCGTAACAAATAAGGTTTCATAGCGTGTCCGGGCGGCAGGCGGAACTGGTGTGGGTCGCAGGAGTGGTGAAGCTTTGTGTGTCAACTGCCCGCTGTTTCGAGTGCTTATGCTTGTGGTACTTGTGCTTGTCATGGAGGTGGTGGTTGCGTTACTTAGAATGGACGAGCGATCGGAGGTGGATGCGGAAGTAGATGCGGGTGATGTGCGGGAAGAAGGAAGTTTAGTACGTGATTGAGGCGGTGGAGGTGGAGGTCGAAGTCGGCGAGTGGTGGGCGTTATAGATGACGATGTTGACACTGATCTCGAAACGGAAGGCGACAGGAGCAGTTTTGCACCTGGTCGCTGAGGTAGTTTTGGAGGCTCAGGCCTGGGTATGCCATTGCCATTGCTAATGACCTTCCCCCAATCGAAAGGGACGTTGGCGGTGGGACTTATCGCGGAAGTCACAGACACGTTGTCAAACGAGTCAGCGATGCTCACGATGTCCCCGTCTACGCTGTCATCGTTATCGCCATTTGTCACAAGTGATAACTGCACAGACAGTCTCGGGCTCATGGGTTTCAGGTCGCTTCCATCAGAAGAAAGCGATACGGAATGAAATGATGAAATGGAAGAAGCGGGCGCGTGGCTTACTCGGGCTGAGCCAAAAGCATGTGAACGGGGTGGAGGGTAAGTGTGCTCTACGGTGAGCGAATCGGAATGCCCTGGGGGTCGTAGAGTAGCACTGCTGTCAGAGATGGCAGAATTGGAAATTGAAGATGAAGAGTCTGTTGACGTATATGAAGGTTTGCGTGGTGGGAGCGGTGGGCGTGACTTGGGAGGGGACTCCAAGTTAATGAGTGGCGCTGAAGATATCGGTGCTGAACGAGCAGCAGCAGGTTTGTGGGCAACCTGTGGGGGTATTCTGCTAAGTTCTTGAACACCTTTCAGATGCCTGCCAGTGCAGTGTGAGACACCAGACGGTGCTCCGTTTGGACCATCATCTACAATCCAGTCTTTTAGGTCAATTAATGAAGTTCTACGACCTAGGTTTGGAGGCGACGGTGACGGTGACCTGCTCAAAGACTTTGGCGGCGTAAATGGAGCAATTGGTTGGAATGAGTTTGAGGTGGGTGAGATAGGTGATTCCAGGAGGTTAGTAGACGAAGGAGGATATTTGGCCTTCAAAACGACAAATGAAGGCTTTGTCGTCGTTTGAGAAGGACGCTGGTCGGCGAGAGCCTCGAAAGCTTTGATCCTTGATTGCAGCGCGGCTGAAGGCATCTTATGGCTCTGCTCTGAGCGCTGCGCAATCCATAAACGTTATTTATTTATTCACTTGTCCCAAACCAGGCCTTCGGCACTCTCCGGCGCTCCCAGTACTTATAACAGAAAAAGGGGTATTTCGACTTTGACAATAAACGCTCAACATGCCCACCGATCTTTATGCCGTAGCAGGTTTGTAGTTTAAAGTATCATCCATTACCTCAGGAGTTCACCATCCGTTCAGATTTCTGTCTCATCCCAATGGGAACAGGTGACTCTTCCGTACGTCCACGGGAAATAGGGGATTGTTGTACAAAGTAAACGCGTTTTAGGTCGCGGAACATATCGCAGAGTGCCAGAGAGTCTTGGAAAAATCAGGGCTGTCGTTCAAGGTGAGCATGAGCGAGTTGTCATGTCCAATGATCTAACCAATCCCGCTTTAGATGCAGTAAGATTATTTATTTATATGTCAAACTTCTGATAACGACACATGATTCAGCGGGTACGGCACTAATCTTGGTTCGTTGCAAGAGGTGACCGACCCTTGGTCCTTTGCTGAATATTCTTGCTAGAGGGGCCTTGGAGCGAAGTGTCTCAAGCCATACACGATTGCCATTCTGCAGTCCACGCCAAAGGTACCCCTCGAATTGCCACAGACATCCGCATTGGTACACGCGTGGATCGTGACACTCCCGCGGGTGATGGCAATGATCACAAGGTGAAACGTGTAGAAGAGATTCTAGCGAAAGACAAAGCAGCTGCATCCTGAGTCTTTGATTAGGTCGGCTAGGCAGGTAATAGTGTCTGATTTTCTGTATTCATGCTTTCGACAACATACGACGTAATTTCATAATCTCAAGGTGTGGGCGTCACAGGTACGTCAAGCCCTCTTGTCGTATTCATGGCATAGTAGACCCCTATTCGATAGAAATATTGCAGTCTACCTGGACCCACGCAAATCACCATTACAAAAACGCGGAAATAGAATTCATATGTACGAGCCATATGTACGAGCAAATATGCAAGATATAAGCATTAATGCGATATAATAGAAATCATGTATGCAGTCCTCAGATAACAGGAACATGTTTAGGGCCCTTCGCGGCATATATCTGCGCCAGCAGCCCAAGCACCCCGCCGTCCTCCAACTCCTCTTCGTCATTGATACCCTCTTCCTGGGACTCGTACGGCTTCTTGCCCTGAGTGTCCCCATCAACGTACGAATCGCCCAGTCCACTGCCAACACCACCATCTAAATTCCTATCCTCATCCCGTATCGGCGGCGGCAGAGGCGCAATACTTCCCTGAGAGTCGCCTAGTACCGCGGTCTGCGCCATGCCCATAGCTGAATTCGAGCCAATGGCCGACTGCCATATACTCGAAGAAGCGATGCCGCCTCCACCCGCGACGATGCTGCCCCCACCTAACTGGAGTCTTCGCCGGAGGGCAGCATGTTGACTCTGCCGAAGAGCGCGGTCGTATTTTTGAGCGCGCTCCGCGGGGTCCTTGTTGCTATCGTTCAGCAGGATGGTATTGTCTAATGCTGTCTTTGAAGCGGAAAGTCTCCGCCGTGCACTGAGATCGGCGATGCGGCTGAGATACAGGGAGCCGGAGGGGTCTGATGGATTCCAGTCGGGGTTCGCTGCCTGAATGACAGGACAGTCGTTAGAAATACGGACTATTTCATATTAAAGTCACAAACCTTGAAGTTCAGAAAACTCTTTTCCATCTTGCCCTCACGCGACATCATGCGTTCGTCTTGGTTCTGCGCAGGAGCTCCGAACTACCCAACGGTCAGCAGATGTAGACCACATCTTGAAACGGTCGTCTCACCCTGACATTCCCGTGCCTCTTGAAGTCAAATTCGGCAAAGCTGCATATATACCCTCTCCCAGGTATCCAGACAGTGAAGTCATGGAAAAAGTCGACGATAGCGGGTGCACATGATGGCAATGAAAACCAAAGTATGAATGGTGTCGTCAAGACTGAGACGATCTCTTGTGCGAAAATGGGTATCTTCATCGCAAAAAGTTCTCCAAATTCTTGGTGGACCTGTTACGATTCAATGTCAACGAATTCGACGATGGAAAGCTAGGACCAACCATCTTGGAATGTAGCTCCCCCTTCCATTCATCTGGCAGGTAATGCGTATATTGGATAACCTCCGTCATGAGCAGCTCAGGATCGAACACCCTGTTATCCTCTGGTATCATCCCTCTCGCAACGGCAAGCACGGCCCCAAAGATACTAATATAAAATAAGACAGTCCTATGTGGCGTGATCTCAAAGTGCAAGAACAAATCGGGATCGATGACAGACGCGAGCAGGAGCACCGCTGCGAAGGACCCGGCAATAAAAGCCACGAATCTAAACAGGTGATCAGTGCAGTCGATGAAAAGAAAAGCCATGAACGGACCGCATGATGATGGTCATCTTCTCGTTGGGAAATTGGCCAATGTACATGCTCGCTAGGGGATGTGACTCATCTAACCGCCGCGTAAAGAGATGTGAGAGTTCGTTGAACTCGCGGAACTTCCACTGCGCAAAGGGTGTGTAGCGCCGACTACCGATTGATGACGGATTTTTGTGGTATTCCTGCAGGATGTTAAGCAACACCACAAGTTATAGCAGGAGTGACGCACATCGAAATAGCGGAAGAATGAATACATGATCATGTAGAGGAAGATAAATGGTGCAAAGATAGCATTCAAGATACCCATAAAAATGAAGCGTCGACGAAGCCTAAATCACAGGGGCGTGAACTTCCTTGCGTTTAGCTGAGGAAAAGGCGTACCCTTCGATTAAGACGGCTCGGTTCTTGGTCTTCAAGAATACTTTCCTGACGCGTCCTTGCGGGTCAAACAGGTACTCCATCAAACAAAACCGCAAATTCCACTCCAACACCCTCGTTAATGTCCGCCCCTTGCCGTCATCACTCTGCCTCAACATTTGTTTAAGTTTGGGAGGAAGTGGCACGCGAAGATCAAGCAAGTCCTTATTAAACAGTGCGATGAGGTAATTTTCTTGCCGCATGATACGATTCGCGATATCGTGCGCATCGAGAGAAGCAGTTGCTGGCGTTGCAGCATTAGTGCTGTGTGCTGAAGATATGGCTGTTATGGGGTTTTCCTCTCGTATTGCGCCTATTCTGCGCACGATTTCGGGCCAGACGATGGTCGATATGTCGGCCTATACGCGTACCATATGAGTACCAGAGCAAGGGTGGAGACTGAAGTGTACCTACATCTGGGACGCGTAGGAGGTAAGTGTAGAATTTATACATGTTTACCAAGCGCATGACCTCGAAGACAAAAGATATAATTTGCCAGACATAGAACGCAGCGAATAGCAGAAAGAAGAGTAGCGTAAATCCAGAGAACCTAAGCCATGCACATCAGTATATCGTAACTGTGTCTTGGAAGCAATTGCGCACTTTGATACGCAGCGGTCGACCACCACCTCCGACAGCCGAGTAGTTTTATCCTCACGAATACGGCTGTATTCGACACACCCAAGTAGGAATGTCGAAAACGCAATTACAAATCCTACTGTGCTATGCATCAACAGTTAGCAATTTAGTTCAGAACGCACAAAGAAGCACTGACAGGAGATTGAGTCCTCTTGCCAACGCTATGGAATAAATTCCTTTGCCCTCATAGTACAGATACACCTCCTGCAGAAACGCGTCCAGGTTATAGACGTTGACCCAGTTCCAGAGCGCACGTTCGTAATCGTCCAACCCACGCATGGGCTTGGGTGATGTTTGTGGCCGCTGATGTGGTGGCGTCTGTGGAGGTTCGTCGATGTCTAGTTCTGACGGTCTAGGGGGTATTGAAAGCATAGGTGTAGGAGGCGCTGTTTCATGTGGAAGAGATCGTGCGGGTGTGGAATAGAGTGGTTGTGAGCGGCCCTTACCCTTAGAGGGGCGGCCAGACGCCGAAGAATCCTCTATCATGAAGCGCTGAGGGACATCGTCATCTGATTCCTGTTCGTAAGTCTTGTCCTCCTTCCGTATGTTAGGCCGTAGCATGCTCATCTCGGAGCTCTGGCCGTCCCACGATACTCTGTGTTTTCCGTGTGACCTCTTGGATGGGATCCCTCTGGTCGCGTGGCCTGCTTCGAGATCTTCCTCAGCAGTTTCGTTCTCGTTTTCCTCCACAACGAACTGGTTGGCTTGAATATAGCCTTGGTGTGTACGGCTCATTGGATTCATCATGTTGAGGAAGGGACGTGAACTGGACATCATGAGGCCCCCTGGAGGATATATGGACTGTGAGCCATGCATATTTGCTCTGGATGACGTTGAGGGGCGAGTTGAGGGTGGAGACGACATTTGAAGGACCGATCGCCTGTAAGTTATAGCTTTCAGTTGTTTAGGCTGAGTTCATGGACAGAATATGGCAGGATTGGCCTCGCCAGTGTTCGTGCTACCAGACAGGACGCGTCCTTTGTCACACAGACGCTCAGAAACAAGTGGCGTCACGGTGTGACGTTGTGACGTTGTCCTCCTCATGAACATAAGTATTAAAGTAATTATGAAATTGCACGAAGTTGGCACGGAGTCATCGCATCCAAGTCAAATATTATACATCCGGGTAATACATCGTTATCCATATCTTCTTCGCGCTCGACGCCAGCTTATGCCTTTTTTGCAACTACATCCAGCCTGCTCGCCGCTCTCAACGCAGCCCTGATACCAGATACAGTGATGTCGGTATCGCTGCCCAATCCCCAAGCAGCTTCTTTTTTGACCCTTCCTGGCAACTCATACAGGAGCTCCACGAAGGAGACAGCCTTCACTTCTGAACCCTCTCCCACAGAGTGCTCTGAATACTCCCGGAAGGTAAGAGTACCCTCAATTTGTGAGTGCAACGCAGCGAGGGCTGCGGACAAAGGACCGTTACCCTCACCAACGACCTTGCACACCACACCGTCAATCTCCATATCACCCTTGAACCGGGGGCCGCCTTCGATACGCTCGAAGTGGAAGTCACCCAGAGAAAACCTGCCCTTGTTTTCGACATCGTAGCCGTATGTCTCCTGGAAGAGACGGGTAAGGTCATCATACGAAATTTTGCCATCCGACTCGCGCACAGCACGCTGCACGACTTCGAAGAACGAAGTTTGCAATCTGCGAGGGAGCGTCAAACCCAGGGTATTGACGATAGCGTCCGAAACGTCCGATTGGCCAGAGGTGGCGTTGAAGCCGACGTTGAGCTTTAGCTCAGGCAAGACACGGTCGCCAATGGCAGCGTTGACTGCGCTCAACACGGCGTGCAAACTGGAAGCGGCAATGTCGGAGTCGAGTCCAACACCCCACCATGACTCAGATGCTTGGCGAGTTTCCTTGACGTCGTCGGTGGTAGCAACGAGTTCAATGTATGAGGCTGCCTTGGAGGTCTCTCCCTCGCCAACTGCGTGCTCCGTGTACTCGCGGAGGGTCATGTCGATCTCCAAATGGGTGCGCAGGGCATCAAGAAGAGCAGAGATGGGACCATTGCCATCTCCACGAATAACACGCAATACGCCATCCACCAACATAGTACCATCGAAGTGACGACGCTCATCAAAAGGTTCACCGTCGTCAGTGGAATCAAGTGACGGCTCAGCCGTAACACAGAATGACTTGAGCGCAAGTCTACCTTCATACTTCGATCCGCCGAAGTGGTAAGTCTCGCGGAACGCCGTCGTGATATCTTCGACGGTGACTTCGCGTGCCTCGCGGTCGGATATTTGCTGAATAACCTTGTAGAATGTGACCTGCATATTGCGTGGAAGGTCGAGTTGCAGGTGTTGCTTGACAAGGTATGCGATGCCTCCCTTTCCGGACTGAGCGTTGACACGAATGACAGCTTCGTAACTGCATCCGAGGTCGGCGGGGTCCAGGGGCATATACGGTATGTTCCACATCTTGAGCTCGCCGTTTTCAGCATTCTTTTTATGACGAATATCCTGTGCTTCGAAACCTTTCTTGATGGCGTCCTGGTGCGAACCAGAAAAGGCAGTGAAGACGAGCTCGCCAGCGTAAGGGTGTCTTGGGTGTACAGGGAGGTCATTGCAGGAGGTTACAATGTCAATGACTTTCTGGATGTCGCTGAAGTCGAGGTTGGGGGTGATTCCTTGTGTGTACAGGTTCAACGCTAGGGTCACAATGTCGACATTTCCTGTACGTTCCCCATTACCAAACAAACAGCCTTCCACTCTATCAGCGCCGCCAAGGACTGCGAGCTCAGCAGCAGCAATAGCAGTGCCTTCATGAAGATTTAAAATATGTCCGTGATGAAATGTGTCCATGACGCACCTCTGTCATTGTGCGGGTGCAAACTGATGATAATGTTTTCTCGCTCAGATATATGAGCGGCAAAGTATTCGATCTTTGAGTATGGTGAACGGACATGATGACGACTTTTATAAAAGCGCCTACCTGATCAGCATAGTGGTTTGGAGGAGCAATTTCAACAGTAGCAGGAAGGTTGAAGATGATGCGGTCAATGCCCGGCCCAGCCTTGCCCCATGCGGTCTTGACGGCCTCACACACTTGAAGAGAAAACTCCATTTCTGTTTGGGTGAATGTCTCCGGGCTGTATTCATAACGGAATTTCATTCCGTGTGATGCAGAGTATCGATCAGCAAGCTCGCTGATGAGTTTGGAATGTCTAGAGGCCAGTTCAACTGTCTGTTCCTTCGAGTTACGGAAGACGATGTCTCGGAACATAGGACAGAGCGCGTTATACATGTGCATGATGACATGCTTTGCACCAGCGACAGCTTCGAATGATCTTCGGATGAGATCCTCGCGAGCTGGAGTCAGAACCTAGATCTAAACTTCAGCAGACGTAACTAAGTGATTTCGCAAGAGTACTTACCTGGATCCATACATCATCTGGTATCTCGTTATTTTCGATCAGATATCGAACGAATGCGAAATCGGTGTCGCTGGCAGAAGGGTAGGCGATTTCGATTTCCTTGAATCCGCATTTGACCAATAAACGAAAGAAGGTGAGTTTTTGATCTGCCGTCATTGGGCATGCCAAGGCCTGGTTTCCGTCACGAAGATCTGTGGAAAGCCATATGGGAGCTTTGGTGAATGTCTTGGTTGGCCATTGACGATTGTCGAGAACCAGTGGTACATATGGTCTGTACTTTTGAGTTGGATCAATGCTACAGGTCGTGATTAATGAAGAACGCTGAAAATCAATCTAGAAAGGACGGACAGCATGCAAGGCATGATGGGCGAACTTGATGAGAGAGAAACTATTTGCAGGAAGATGGGGTAAGAAAATTATTTGGAGCAGTTGGTGGAAACCTGTCAAGGGTCGAGTCACATTGTACATCGACTTTTATTCGATTCTATAAAAGCCCTTTTGGCAATTCAAAGCTCCAGGTACGAATTTGAGTCATTACTACTAGTCATGCCATGATGGTCATACGTTACTGTGGAGTAGCGACCTCTAGTTCACATCAGAAGGGAGACTCCTCTGGACGACGGTGCTTGGAAACCGTGACGAAATTCGATGATCCATGGGGGTACACTCAGGCTACAGTTCATTGCACACCGATTGCGGCGGATCAGGGAATCACTTGGGAGCTGATCCAAGGATAGATCAATTGTAGAATCTGTAGATAAGATTAGGTTTTATCTTGTTGGCAAAAGCTGGCGGTGAGTCATTGCATGATTATCGCCACTCTAAACTGAACGATCATCATGTCTATAACACTTTCAACAAAAACTTCCCCATTTCCTTACGCTTCGATCGCCATCGCGACGTACACCCAGAAAGTAGACATAAACTACGACGAATCAGTAGATGGTGTCACTCTAGACTTTGAAGGTTCACAGATCTTTGCGGATGATGAGATCGTAGCCGTGCTGGCCAACGCAGGAGGACTCGCTGGAGACAGCATAAAGGCATTATGAACCTTGATGTGACTCATACAAGTTTAACTGAATCACTTACAGACTGCCGCATATTTTGAGCTCGCAAAAACTGTGCCGACATTGGCAGCGATCCCGGATATCCTTGCTCTTCTCGATTCTTTGGACAACCATCTCGCATACCGCACCTTCCTCGTCGGTCATGACATTACTGCAGCCGATTTCATCATCTGGGGTTCAATCAAAGGTAGCGTGATCAGTCAAATTGTTGATGTTGTAGCGTCTGACATTCATCAGTTGCACCGAAATTTATCGGGTTTCTCAAGAATGGGCAGCAGCATGTTCATCTTCTTCGGTGGATGTCTCATATCGAGAGCCTCGAGTCCATTCAAGCTACGCTTGCGAGCCTCACGGCAGCTAAAGCCAATAAAGCTAAATCAAATAAAACGGCCGCAGGGTTCGCTCTTGGCCTCCAAAATGCAAAGGAAGGCTACGTCGTCACGCGTTTCCCGCCTGAACCCTCTGGGTACCTCCACATTGGTCATGCAAAGGCCGCGATGCTGAACCAGTATTTCGCAAAAATGTACAATGGGAAGATGATCATTCGTTTTGATGATACAAACCCCACGAAAGAGCGGGTAAGCCCCCTGTTTTATTCGCAAGCCTATCAGGTCTTACAATGGAATGCTAGGCTGAGTTCGAGGAGACTATCTTGCAAGATTTGGAGCTCCTGAACATCCGCGGGGATAAAGTGACCCACACATCAGATTACTTTGACCAGATTTATGAATTGGCCATTCAAATCATCAAGAGTGGTAAAGCTTATGCCGATGATACCGAGCAATTACAGGTGCGAAACTTTGGTTGAGGAATCATGCATAAATGTCGACAGGGCCAAAAATCAGATGCGCGAGGAACGAGGCAAAGGTGTTCCATCTGCACGTCGAGATGACTCGATCGAGGACAACCTGAGGCACTTTGAGGAGATGAAGACTGGATCCCCAGAAGGTCTGAGATGGTGTATCCGCGCGAAAATTAGCGTGGACAATCAGAACAAAACTATGCGTGACCCCGTTATTTACAGATGTAACTTAATCACTCATCACCGAACCGGGTACGAAGCCATCTACTTTTATTTGTACTGAATATTGATCCCTCTTACAGAGACAAATGGAAAATATACCCCACATACGATTTTGCGTGCCCAATCGTGGATTCCCTTGAGGGAGTCACCCATGCCCTCCGAACGAATGAGTACCGCGAGCGAAATGCGCAGTATCAATGGATGATCAAAGCCCTTGGCATGCGCGGTGTTGACATCTGGGACTTCAGGTCAATCCTTCTCATCGGATCGGCATTTGAAAGCTACTAATACCTCCGCAGTCGTCTCAGTTTCATCTATACTCTTTTGTCCAAGCGGAAGTTGCATTGGTTCGTGGACCGCGGTATAGTTAGGGGTTGGGATGACCCACGTTTCCCGACCATTCGGGGTTAGTTCTCCTGTCAAGTGTGGAGCACAAGG
Source organism: Suillus weaverae (assembly GCA_016767475.1). Lineage (NCBI taxonomy): Eukaryota > Fungi > Basidiomycota > Agaricomycetes > Boletales > Suillaceae > Suillus > Suillus weaverae. The sequence continues at coordinate 466,143 of MU179298.1, forward strand.
CTGTTTCTGATGTGCCTGCGGCAGGGATCCGTAGACGTGGACTAACTGTGGATGCGTTGTCACAGTTCATGTTGGCTCAGGGGCCTTCGCAAGCGATTGTATCGCTCGAATGGGATATGATCTGGGCCATTAATAAGAAAGTAATTGATCCTGTTGCTCCTCGGTTCTGGGCCATTGTGAAGGAAAACAGGTACCGTCATTAGCAACACCAAACACCTGTCTGCAAGCTGACACAGCCGTCCAGTGTTTTTGTAACCATCAACGGTGGCCCCCCTGTACCCGAGGTGAAGACCCTACCACGGCATAAGAAGAATCCAGATGTCGGTGAGAAAAAGACCGTATTTACGTCTACCATCCTTGTGGAGCAGGAAGACGCCATTTCCTTCGATGATCAAGAGGAGGTATGTCATGTCAACGATAGCCAAGATACAAGTCTCATCCGCACTGATCGCATCAGATAACATTGATGGACTGGGGGAATGCCATCGTCCGGTCTAAGACCACGGGCCCCTCGGGCGATGTCACTTCCCTCACGATGGACCTCCATCTTGAGGGCGATTTCCGCAAGACGAAGAAAAAGATTACTTGGCTTGCACAACCCTCTAAGGATTACCCCCTAGTCGACGTAACGCTCCTTGACTACGACTACCTGATCACGAAGAAGAAACTCGAGGAGACGGACGACGTCGAAGATTTCGTCACGCCCGTGAGCGAGTTCCGGGAGGAGGCGTTCGCAGATGCGAACGTAAGCACGCTCACTAAAGGGGATATTATTCAGTTTGAGAGGAAGGGTTATTTCGTCTTTGACGGTACTGCGGAGGGTGGGAAGCTCGAGTTCATCCGGATTCCAGATGGGCGTGCGGCTAATCTGGCTAGTAAGGCGGGGAAGCCTGGTGTTGTTGCCGTTGAGGCTCCAGCGCCGGCCTCGGGGACTACCGCCGACGCTGGTCCCGTCCCCTCCTCGACGATGTACAAGGTGGAGAAGATTTATGGCGAGGAACCAGTGAAGCCTGTGTCCACCACAAAGATGTACACGGTCTCGAATGTATATGAGTGATGGTCAGGGTAATTGTAGATAGAAATCTGACAAGGGGTAGTCGTGATATTCTTAGACGTACACAACAACTTACCAACGACTATTGTGCTATGTCGAAATTTATGGCGGCAAGACTATAAAAAATAATTGTAGTGGTGCGCAGCATCAATTCCTGACTCCCTAAGGTGGCATGTACGTCTGTGCTTCTGTTCATTATCCTCACAAGGCCTGAAGATAGATTCCTTGTGGAAAGGGATCTCAGAATGTTTCGAACGAGCCTGCGTCCTGATGTCGAATAAAATAAATGCCATAGGCAGGTTGCAAACATGCACCAGTTGGCATCCGAGTGTTACATGGTACCGTCCAGTCACGACCGCCTGAGATGGACCTTCAAGGAAACTGCCATGATTAAATGTCAGGTGCGAAAAGAGGGAAAAAGACTGCTGTCGGCAGGTTTCAATCCTGCACCATCCAGGAGGGATAGATTTCGAATCTGTAAACCACTTGGCTATAAGCCTTCTTGTTACCGCTTGAAGACCTATCCATGAGCTCATGCCTGAGGTGCGATGATAGAGAAAAACTATCATCGGCAGGTTTCAAACCTGCACCAACCAGGAAGAACAGATTTTGAGTCTGCTATTAACAACTAGGCCATGAGCCTTATAGTTGGCGTTCGAAGACCTCTCCATGAGCTCATGGCGAAGGTGTGATCATAGAGAAAAACTATTGTCGGCAGGTTTCGAACTTGCACTACATACGGGAGGAACAGATTTTGAATCTGTCAACTACTTGGCCGCAGGTTTCGAACCTGTGATATCCAGGCGGAACGGATTTGGAGTCTGTTAACCACTTAGCCATGAGTCTTATGATGGACATTTGAGGACCTATCCATAAGCTCACGGCCCAGGTGCGATCATGTAGCAAAATATCGGTGGCGTGCAGGTTTCAAACCGGCACTATCCAGGAGGAACAGATTTAGAATCTGTCAACTACTTGGCAGCAGGTTTTGAACCTGCGATATCGAGGAGGAACAGATTTTGAGTCTGTAACCACTTAGCCATGAGTCTTATGGTGGACAGTGGAGGACCTTTTCATAACGTCATCCCAAGGTGCAGTCATGTAGAAAAATATCATCGGCAGGTTTCAAGCCGGCACTATCCAGGAGGGACAGATTTTGAATCTGTCAACTACTTGGCCGCAGGTTTCGAACCTGCGATATCCAGGAGGAACAGATTTCGAGTCTGTTAACCACTTAGCCAGGAGTCTTATGGTGGATGTTTGAGGAGGTATCCATAAGCTCATGCTCAAGGTGTGATCATGTAGAAAAATATACCTCGGCAGGCCAAAGGTACAATCATAGAGAAAAACTATTGACGGCCGGTTTCAAACCGGCACAACAGGAGGGACAGATTTCAAATCTGTCAACTACTTGGCCATGAGTCTTATGGTAGACGTTCGAAGACCTATCCATAAGGTCATGTCCAAGGTGCGATCAAAGAGAAAAACTATGGTCGGCAGGTTTCGAACGTGCACCATCCAGGAAGAACAGATTTCGAATCTGTTGACCACTTGGCTAAGACTAGTTAAGATTGATCAATGGGTTGAAGTTGAACATGCCAAGCGGGTAAGGTCTGCCTGACGAGTTGTCGGTTCCGTTGTGCAGGCAAGAAGGACATCAGCTGGAATATGGTCATAAGCTACTTGTCTTCGGCTACTGACGAGTGAGCGAGAACCTGAGGCCGGGCAACAATCAAGTCCGGCGTTGTGTACCGAAGGTCCATGCTGTTTATCTGTGTGGGTGTAGAATACTTAACGGATCCAGGTGATCATCCAGCACAATCATGATAAGGGGGAAACCCACGAACTTGACCGTTGGGGGCATATGAATGCGATCGGAATAGATAGCGACTTTCCATCAAATATTGCACTATCTGCAGCTTATCGAAAGCCCTGGTGTCATGCCCATAAAAATTAACCACCGGATGTAATGGGAGAAGCGGTAGGCGCACACGTCAGGGACGCTTCAGATTTTTTTTGGTCAAGACGAGCATCCTCTGTAAGCACATTACTTAATTTCGGGACAGTAGACTAAGAAGCTCACCATTTATATCACATTCTTTGTTCCCTCATTGGTAATTCCAAAGGATGGGCCAAAAATAGAAATTTCGGTTTGACGTCCGCTCCCATGCCTCGGAAGCCAGGCGAATGTCAATATGCAACGTCTAGCGCAGTAGCGAGAAGAGACGACACATCAGGGTTTTGCGCATTGAAGAGCTAAAGTATACAAGACGATTGGTACGATAGTGAGCGACAAGCCTATCAGGTATAAATACAGCACCTGAGTCTCATGCCGATGGAAGGCATCCTCCTCAGCACCAGTACTGTATTAAAAGGGCGATTTAACGCCAGAGAGTAGTAATGCACGAGATTGAACGAAATGGGATAGGACTGATAGAGAGCTACACAGGAACGAGTGACGTTAGCGAAAGCAATGACAAGCAGGATGTGAATATACAAGGGATGCAGGGAATAAAGCACAGATGCGACAAAAAAGCGATAAAAGATCTAAATTATAAAGTCGAACAAATCAAATGGATTTGCGTCGTAATCGTCGGCCCCAATTGGCGAGTGGTGTACTCCGCCAGAGCCTCGAACGATCTGATGAGTCTGTATGGAGATTGAAGCGACTTCGGCGGAGTACTTCCATCAGGATGAATGAAACTTCGGAGTGATATCAGATGATGACGCTCGCTAAATAGAGTAGGAAAGATGTACCGAGGAGTTCTTCTGTTGATGCGAGGGGATGCATTTCAAACTCTAGATAGTCATGTCCCAGACTAGGTATTGGAGCGGCAATGAAGCGTTCGCCCACACGCATGCTATTGGTGTGGAAAGAGCCTTTTGTCTGATTTGAATCATAATCAAGGAGCTGCGTAATGTTCAGTAATGATACCGGGCTTGAAGAAAAGCACAAACTGTTAGCGCATCTGGTGCTGCCATCCAGAAGTATTCCGTGTCGAAGCGGGTAGGTATGCCGAGGACATTGTGACTTTGTGGTGTTGAGAACATGGGGATATGAAGGTGGATAAGGAGAACGTACGACAGTATGGCACTCGAGCACCCAAACATCCCTTTCGCTCCGATGATCTTTTCTTTGCTGATGACAATCTCTATTGGCTGCTTGCCCTTCCATCCGATCTCAGCGATGACCTCCCCTAGTTTATTATATATAGTCGTCCTGCGAGTCTCCCCATTTACATCTTCGTTCTCTGTGTCTGAATCCTTATCACTGTTACGAATAAAATGGGACCTGGTAAGGATGGTATATCCAAGAGCACCGGTCTCAGGATAAACGAGAGTCGAGTTCAGGATATCCGACTTTGAAAATTTGAGGAGCATCCTGCTGTTGACTCGACGTAAGATGGAGAGAAAATAGACGAGGAAGGGGGAGCGAAAATCTGTCCTCAAGAACAGCGGGATTTTTTATAAGGACATATATGTGCGGTGGTAAGGAGGTTACTGTCAGCTACTGTCAGCTAGTGGAATACACCAAGCTCAATTCAGCTGTCCCTTTGATCGGCTACAATTTCTAGAATTCCCATCAAGAACTCCCATCTAGTATGTGCGGAAGCCATCCTGCTAAACCATACTGCAGCTGTCCGCTATGCCATCTAATCATATTCTCCCGTATTCTGGGTGATCAGAGTGCCAGCAGAATGATATGCCTCATAGTCGACTGCCCGTCCGTGAGTCTGGTGAATGTGAATTCTGCTATGTTTGGACAGACAGCCCACGCCACCAGTTGTTTGGTTTTATTGACGTTGTGGCAGGGGTTGAAACTGTGTTCAGAACTAGTGATTTCAACACCGACGACGACGACGACGACGGCTCCAACGTCCCAGAGGTCTTTTGACCGATTCTCATTCGCACTTGCTCCTTAATTCGTTCAACAAACTGGATATTCGCACCTTTCAACAACCTCCTTTAAAGGGTTGGTGACAAGAGATCCAATAGACTGGATCAGTTATTGTTGCTGTGGACATGGTCCAACGCCGTTCACCACATAGAGTCTCGCTTCATCCAAACAGCAATAATCTGGCGCGTAGACAGTATTCGCTCCGCCATACTTCTGCTGCCAAACGCGCTCTGGCTTTCGTGAATAGATTCCAGCGTTCCTCGGCTAATTCCCACGCGGTGGGCGCGTCTCCACCATCATCTTCAGACACTACTGTTGATTCGCGTCCCATACTGGCTACATTGCAGCCCAATTTACGACGGCTGCCATCCCGTCAGTATCTTTTAATGAAGAACAGTATTCAAAATGTGAGCCAAAATCTCGACGTTCCTATTGGTTCGAAAAGGAAACGCGTCGCGTCGGTTAATGAAAACATTTCTGGCGGTCGGCCCGCGCGTGGGGCTCCGAAACTGAAGAAGCTAAAAGCTTCACCAACTCGGGCGTCATCCAGCGAAGAAGAACCTAGTGATATGGAGGTTGATGTTCCTGGTCGCTGGAGTGTGTCTGACGCTTCTGAGATTGACTGCGATGAAGAAGCGTGTAAGTACTTGTGCACTATGATCTTCGATGTACTGATCCTTTTTACCTACTATCAGCCGACGAGTTTCTGATAAATGAAGCATCCTTGGGCCAGCTCAAACGTCGTCGAAAAGACGAACTTCTTCAGTTGTACACTGCAGCGGGTCTATCGGACGATGCACACAACCTCACAAAGCTGGAGCTTGCAGAAGCAATTATTGCAGTGCGAGACGATATCGTGTCGTTACCTCCCTCATCTCCTCCTGGGCGGGACGTGAGCGACTGTTCCTCGGATGAGGGAAACGCAGCAGGCGGTGAGGAAACGGACGCTGCAACCAGATATCGAGTTCCCCCGGGTCTGCGTCGCCGTGCTACAGTTCACTTGGCTACAAACCAGGCGAATTCGCGTTTCTTGAAAACACGTAGTTTATCTCTTGGCCATATCAACGCCAGTCACTCATGCCCCGACGACCTGCCAGTTACTTCTAAGACCAATGGTGCTGTCGCCCTGACGTGAGTTGAATTTTCCGAATTGAACTCAGGGCACTAATATCGCACTCAGACGACGGACAACTAGGTCTACATCCAGCCGATCTTCGCCCACACCAAGTTCCTCCAATCAGCTCCCATCCCCTCCTGCTACGAGATTGCGTGCTCGTAAAGTATCCGCCGAGGTTGTCATTCCTCGCACCTCCACTAGGAGCAAGGGCAAGGGCAAACAAGTTGAATTCAGCGAAGATGTGAAGATAGCTGAATCTGCTGCATTGGGCGAGGAGAGCGAGCTTACCGATCTCACTGAGCTGGAAGTGAAGATTACATCAGGCTCACCCAGTCCTCGTCGGCTGCGAAGTCGGGAGAAACGTGGTGGAGTTAGCGATGATCAGGAATCTGACACGCCAAAGCAACGGGGAAGGGCTAGACGGCAGACTTCGAGAGTGGAGGAGGCAGAAAATTGTTTGGAGGACGAGGAAGAGGTCGATGAACTTATATCATCTCCATCTCCTACTCCACCGCCCATGCGAAGTCGAACGACACCCGGGAAAAGACGTCTTCGCTCTCGCAGACTACAAACACATACTCCCCCAAGCGACGGAGGGGAAGGTGATGACGAAGAGGAAGCCGACGAGGAACAAGTCGAAGATGGCGTGGAGGTGAACGAGGATGGCTCGAGCATGGATGACGAGGAGTCAGAACAGTCGGAGGATAGCCGAGATGCGGATGGAGATGATGGCGTATATGTGGAGGAAAGTACGTCACCTCCACCAACAACTACTCCACGGAAGCTCCGCAATGGGAAGGTGGTTGGAGAGGAATGCCAAGAGGAAGCGCCTGGCGAAGACGAGGAGCAAGATGGTAACGAGTCGGTTGACCTAGAAGCCGAGGATATTGACATCGACGCTGAAGGGGAGGAGGAGGAGGCCGAGGAGAATGAGGAGGCTGAGGAGATTGATGAAGCCATAGACGGAGATGACTGTTGGTTTACTTTTTCTTGGTTTCATATGTTGCTCACACAATTCTTACAGTTGATCTCGCTGTGGCCACCAAGAAGACCCTTCTCCGTATGCGTCGTGATAACCTTGTCCGGATGTGCGAGACTCGGGATCTGGATGTTGCTGGTACGAAGCCTCAACTCGCGCGATCGCTCCTTCAATGGCGAGATCAACGAACGAGCGAATTCTCTTCGCCCTCCTCCACAGGCACCATTCGTCCACCATCAACCGTTTATCACCGTGCTAATGGTCGGAGAAAAACCAAGAGCCGCAGCCAAAGCAATACCCCTCCGGTCCTCTTGCGCTCCCATCGAATTCATCAAGACGAACCACGCACTCTTCCTTTGTCGGGCGAGGACATGGCTCAGCCAGAGCCAGAGCTAGAATTGGATCTCGAAAGCCTCGGTTTAGAAGATCGAGAAATTCCACCCGATAAACTCACGAAGCTGGAGAAGATTGGAAGTGGGGGCTTCAAGGATGTGTTCATCGGCAAGTTTAAGGGCAGACGGGTCGCCATTGCGGAATTTCGAGATCAGCTTAATTCAAGTACGTCGCACTTTCTATCAGTGAGGCTTTCACATTGTGAGCATGCGCTGTAGTGGATATCAAAGAACTCAAGCTTCTCGGTGGCTTTGATCACCCGAATATAGTTCGCTTCGTAAGTATCTCCGCCAAGATAATGTTGAAGTCGTGGTTTACGCTGTGGTCTACAGCTGGGTGTCAGCATACCGGAGAACACACGCGAGACACCCGTCATGATAGTCAGCGAACTTTGCTCAAATGGGGACCTCTTCGACTATATTCGCAATGTTCCTGCTCCATCCCTCAAAAAAGTTGTACGTACGCTTGTCATGCTTTTTCTCTTCTTGCCTATGCATCTTCCTCATAGTTGAACATCATGCTGGATATTGCACGTGGCATGGAATATCTCCATACGCGCAAGCCTTCCGTCATCCACAGAGACTGCAAATCGTCCAATATCCTCATTAACTCTCGTGGCACGGCGAAGATTGCAGACTTTGGTTTGGCAAAAGTGAAGCAGTCCACGCGGTCCATGGTTCGCAGTCTGGTTGGCACTGTTAACTGGCAAGCACCCGAGCTTTGGCATGCGCATCCCAAATACAACCACAAAGTTGATGTCTTTTCGTGCGCCATGGTGTACTGGGAAATGTTCCAATGGCACGTGCCCAACAAGAAGTTCCCTTGGGAGGTGAGTATATTACCATTCTCTTCCTCTCTCAGTACTAAGTATTTTTAAGGGAATGAACGAGCATGCTATTTACGATATCGTTGGAGCAAAACGCCAGAGGTGAATCGTCACCTTGCAGTCCAATTATCTCGCACACTGACGAGAGACATTCAGACCGTCTATCACAGGCCTGCGGAAACAATGGTGTCCAGACATTATCGACCTCCTCGAGCGGATGTGGGCTCATGATCCTAATGATCGCCCAACTATATCTGAAGTCGTCAAAGAGTTGGAACGCATTAATACCGCCTGACGATCTCCAGCACTCTCAAGTGGGCTAAAATCTTTACTCAATTATTGTCAGTCCCGAACCTGACGTACGTTGTTGCTAACGGAGATTCCTCGGTTTGCATCGGGGATGATTGTTTATCCTGTGTCATTGGTTCTCTATACACTATCATCTTCGTCATTATCATTTGCCCTCAACTTATATCCCGCATTGTACCCTACCGTAGCAATCCAAATCCGTGCTTGATGTGTACCCAGCAGGCGTTCACCGCCTTGAAATCGATGCATTGCAAATATCACGAGTGCGAGCTCGACACATGCCAGAGAACAAGAAGGAAAACTAATGCGTCGTTGAGGCTTGAAGCTTAAGGGACAATTACGCGTTACTCGGTCAGTTGTGGATATGACGTGTCGAATGAAAACCTGCTATGAATAACTTGTGTACGTATTAGGGCCATTGGTTATGTTTATGGTATGTAAGAGTCGCTCCTCGTTGTCACCGTCACCCAACTCAAGTTCGAACCACTGCTTTATCTCGTGCCCCTACCTACACAGGCCGAGTCCTGACATAGTGGGTATTCAAGAGCGACGCTCGCTCTAAAATGTATCAACTCACTCGGCTCTGCAAGCCAAGCAGGGCTAGACTCGTCCACTTAGGAATTGGAATACGACCACCTCTTCCGAGACCTTTTCCGAGTCGGCTACTAGCGACAGATGCACTGGGACCACCGAAACCCTCAAAATCAAGGCCGCAGATACCAACTGAGCCTCTCCCAAGGTCGCGTCTACTTAGCCGTATTCTACTGGTAGCAAAATATACCGGACTTGCGGCATTCTCTTCGACATTTGGGATTCTGTTACTAGGCGCAGGGATATTCATTCATGACGCTTTTACTTATACGAACAAGGATGTCCACCGCGTACCGGTGTTACCTCTCGCACTTCATCCTGAGCAGGGGGGACCAAAGAACCTCCCAATTGTGAGAGCACTCGTGGATGACGTAGAGAATGATGAAGCAAAGAGACTTTTGGACAAACCGAAGTTGGTGATTGTAGGAGGAGGCTGGGGGGTAACGAATGAATTTTCATGCACCGGTGCTATCGCTGACATGAACATTTGACCAGGCTGTTTCTGTCCTGCAAACTCTCTCTCCTGGCGATTGGCACGTGACCGTCGTGTCGCCAGAAACCTTCACCACATTTACCCCGCTTTTACCTTGTGAGTAAGTGCTAAATTGGCATTTTACAAGTTTAGCTGAACCTGCTCATGGTATGTAGCGGCTGCGGTCGGTACAGTCCAAGTTCGCAGTTTAGTTGAGCCCCTACGCAAGATCGTAGCGCGTCTTCGCGGCCACTTCGTAGACGCCAAGGCTATTGACCTTGTGATGTCTGAGCGGTTACTGGAACTGGAAACGCTGACTTCAACTGGCGAACCCCAACGTATTTATCTTCCGTGAGTCGCCACTGTCAAAACGCTCATGTTACTTGACATCATTGATGGCCATTTATAGCTATGATAAATTAATCATTGCATGCGGGTCAACTTCCAGTACGCACGGCGTGCAGGGTCTAGAACACTGTTTACAACTCAAGACCATATCGGATGCGCAAGCCATCCGACGACGAATCCTCGGTAAGATCTTTGCAGTTTGTGCCTCTATCATTCATAAGTGGCTTTTCAGACAACTTCGAAACGGCCAGTCTTCCTATCACAACCCCTGAAGAACGCAAGCGTTTACTGTCATTCGTTGTTTGTGGAGGTGGCCCCACAGGCGTCGAGACAGCAGCCGTACGTCTATCTCTGTCAAAATGTGTTCATATCCGATAAACATGAATTTTGTTAATGCAGGAAATATACGATTTTTGTCAAGAAGATATTGTAAACTATGTATGTTTTGCAGTCGTTCTATCTTGCATGGTACCTGACTCGTGCCGTATAGTACCCCAAGATATGCCGCGAGGAAGTCTCGATCCATGTGATCCAGTCGCGCGAGCATATTCTCAACACGGTGCGTGAAAATCGCTTAAGAAAACTTAAAGTGTAAACCTTACTTTGAGCGCAGTATTCGGAGGCCATTTCAAAATATGCCGAGGTATGAATGACGTGTCGAGAGCGCCCCAAAGTACTCTAACTGAGCAACTGCGTTAGGCAAAGTTTCGTCGTGATAGCGTCGACCTAGTCACTTGTGCTAGGGTCAGTGCCGTCCACCCTGATCACGTCGTGTACACTGTGCGGTCTCCGGATGGGACGATTACTACTCGTGAGATCCCGACAAATTTTGTCCTGTGGTCAACTGGCATTGCGATGAACCCCTTTACCCGTCGTGTCTCTGCCTTATTGCCCAATCAAGTACACAAGAAAGCGATCGAAGTTGATGCCCATCTTCGTGTAAAGGGTGCGCCGTTGGGTGATGTGTATGCTATTGGGGATTGTGCAACTGTGCGTCTATTTATACGGTTTCCTGGTACTTGGCACGGACTTTATGGCATCTAGATTGAGACATCTGTCGTGAGCCACCTGCTGGAGTTGGTCGAGGAGGCCGACAAGAACAAAGATGGCAAGATCGACTTTGATGAGTTTGATTTTATGGGTATGTCGGTGGCCTTCTTCAGAAAACGTTTTTTGACGGCTAGTAGTTGCAAGGATCAAACACCGGATACCCATGGCTGAGTCGCAGTTGCAGAAGGTCAGTTTTTGTGCATGTTCTGAGAAAGCCTTATTGAATCCATCCCTTCACTCAGGTCCGAACTTTGTTCGATTTGTATGACTCAGACGCAGACAACAGTCTCTCTTTAAATGAACTGTGCAAACTGTTGGAAGAAATTGGAAATAAGATAACAGCACTTCCTGCCGTACGTGCTCAGTGGTCTAAACGTCGTATTACGATTGCCTTGACTTCGTTGTTATCCTGGTCCAGACCGCTCAAGTGGCTTCTCAGCAAGGAAAGTATCTCGGCAAGAAGCTAAGTCAGTTAGCAAAGAAACGAGAAGTCCTCGAGGCGAACGGCATACAAGACCTGGATGAGGCTGTATCCGGGCCATTCCGCTATACTCATCTCGGCAGTCTCGCGTATATTGGCAACGCCGCGGTCTTCGATTTGGGCAATCTATCGTTCATGGGCGGCCTCATTGCCATGTACGCGTGGAGAAGCATTTACTGGAGCGAGCAGGTTTCGGCCAGGACACGATTTCTCTTAATGATGGACTGGATTATTCGGTACGAGCTTTTTATTCTTTATTCATGCCAGCGCTGATGGTTGATGCTCGCATTCACAGTGGCGTCTGGGGTCGGGACTTGTCCAGGCTTTGATCAGACTGCATACTCTATTGTAATGTTATCCTTCATCCCATTCATTCTCGCTCATTACCCAATTCTTCTCTCCACGATGTTTACTGTGTACGCATCATTTCACTGGACTCCATGTAGAACAAACCCTCAGAGTATGGAGCCATGTAGTCATGTTCAATTTTGCCAATCACAGGACCTTAGAATGGCTGTCTTGCCGACAAGCGAAAAAGAAAGCTGAACCATGCAGTAAAGGTGCAAGAACCCGTGCCATATTCAGAACTTATGGAGGTCAACGTTAACTCTGCCTCGAACTTTGGATGCTGATCCAGGCCTGCAGGTTTGACCATGTTGCGCTAGTGTAACAATCTGCAAGAGGAAGTTGAAGGGAAGTTGCCTTTTGTTATGAGAAAGGCGTGTGAAGCTCAGTTACTGGTACAGTGGTAATGCAAGTTTGGCGCCTAGTAATTGATGTTTGAATAGGTCGTCAAATCTCATACTCGTCATACTCCAGTCTGCATCAGAACTGTTCAGAACTGTGGACATTGTGACGTTATTTAAATGTGGAAACAACAGTTCAGCTCTTTATCTTGCAAGGAACCATGTCATATACAATTGCGCTAAAGTGATAGAGTAAAGGCTGTGCCCTGCAAACTCCCTCGTAGATCTAGAGCACTTTAGACGTACTGCTCGAGTCCCCTCAATCATTTGTCTGGTCAAGGACTCCATGTACAAGACTCCTCGAGGGATGGTCCCATGAAATCTTCTTCGTTCGACTTTATTCCTGCCAATCGAAGGACCCCAGAAGGGCTGTCTTGCCGACTAGTGATCCTTGGTTGGGCGCGAGTATCGTCATTTTCCGGTTGGGAGCATCGATGCTGGTACTACATGGACAAGGCAAGAGTGAGCGATGCACGCTATAGTAACTACCAGAGAAAGAAAGAAAACTGGGAACTACGCAATAAAGTGCAAGAAGACGTACATAACAAGGAAACCGACCACACTCAGGTCCAAAATCTCCTCGTCATAGCGCTCGGACTCATCCGGGTTGAAGGGCGCAAGCAAGGCGAGGATGGAATTAAGTAGGCCCGAGCTGTTGGACACAGGATCAACAAGCACGGGCTGCATCTCCGACAACATGCGTGCAGCACCAATAGGCAATGCGGAAGAGGGAGCCATGCTCTCTGAGGCGGGCGGTGCCGAAGATCAGCCACGTGTTGATGTGCGGAGAAACATTGCCTACCGGCACCGATGCGATAGATCGTCAAATCCCCAAATTTGACGACACATGAGGATGGCGACAGGACGAGGTCTGCCACCGCTTCGCCTCCAACAATTGCGGAGGTTATGCCAGGGGGTGGGTCTATTTTTTGGCCGTACATGTAAGTGTGCAGCTGGTACCTGTGCACGCGTTCCCGATAACTATGGTCCAATTCAACGACCTGATTGTGTGTTGTGAGACACACATCAAACAGGGTCGATAAGAGCACATACTCCTCCTGACTTTGGTATCTTGACCACTGTGAACCGGTTGCCAAACAGCCGTTGCATTTCAACGGTCAATTTTTCGTGCCCGACCACGAGAATTACATTGACTATCATGGAGTCAGATGAAGTACCAATGCATTCAATAAATCGCACTTCTGAAAGCATCGACACATGCTTTAATGAGCGTATGCCTGTTGTCTGGCGCGCTGCCAGAACTCGATGCAAAAGATGATGGGGTGTCGACGATTAAACCCGACACACGCGCTAGGGATCCACGATCATTGATTGTCCTGCGCTTGAGACAGAAGCTAATTCTTCGCACCCTCCGGGTCATCGTCATCCCTTTCTCTGATATTTTCTCCCAAATTTCGAATAAGTCGGTCTAGTAGAACTGGGTTCCGTTTAGTTTCTGCATGTCCATACCAATAGCTTAGCGGTATCAACGCGTTCGAAGAGAGGACGGTAGGAGCTGATGTAGCAGCAGAGCCAAGAATATTAGCAGGTGATGCTGTAGCAATAGGACTGCGAATTGGAGCGGCCGAGATTGCTCCAGGAACTGCCCAACCACCCTGACTCGTGACTCAACACAAGAAAGATAGAACTGTTTCTCGCATGCTCACCTCACTCGGGTCGACATTTACCAATACCGGGGACCAGTTTTGCCCTGCCCTAACAGTATAATTTGTCAGAATTTTGCATACTGTTGTCTTTCCTGAGTTCTCGGGACCAATAACAAGGACTCTTGGTGGCTCTGGATTGACATTCGCATCATCATCTGAGGCAGGAGACCCATGCACAATACGGAGTGCTCTGACACGCATTTGCTCGAACGCAATGTGCACATTTGCATATGCCGCCATAGGGGTTTCCTCGGATACATATTCGGTAGATGGGCGGCCTGTAATGTGCTGAACGAAATAGATCAGCAAGTTGTGAGTAACGACACGAGGTGTAGCACTTATCTCCAAGGTACAACCCTGCCAGGTGAAGACTGCGGCCCTGCACTCGGTCCCGAAAAGATATGTTTTGCCCTCCGCAAGTTCTGCGCCGAAGACCTCGGCCTGTCCATGAGCCAGCTGAGGAGTGGGTTCAGAAGGTGTGGGGCTGCCTGAAATGAATTTGCCTCGTGGTTGCGTACCAACGTACCTTGATTGCTAGGGAGGTACCAGGGTCGAGCTCGAACCTATACTCTGTCTCCGCCTCAAGTACCCACTCTTTCATGTCAGGCTGGGTTCCATCAAAATGTGAATCAGACATCATAGACCACTAAGTGATGTCTCAACACAGAAACTGGTATTGATGAGTAAGATTCAAGCTTCTTCTACAGACGGAATGAGATCGAATGCGGTGTCCTTCGCAGCTTCGTGAGCTCAGATCAATCTACTTTGTTCCACGACAAACGCGGCGACAACGTATTTGCGCAAGGTTCTGATTGCGACGGATGGAAGTGAAGGGCAAGGAAGCAACGCACATGATGCCTGCCGCAGAACAATTTCGTTGGTTTTTGCGCCAAACTCTAAGTTTCGATGGGATTGTTTGGGTCTTCTCGTCTTCTGAGTTCTATTCATTCTATTCTCTAATAGCGTTCAATCCAAGCTTCTACTTTTGATTCCTGAAACCCGACGTGTCCAAGGTGCCGCTGACAACGGATGATACCCTCAGCTCGCCCTCAGCTCGATGTTACTTTGATGACTTCGTCACCCGCCAGCATTCACTAACTTAGTCACTCTAACCGCCTATGTGATCTCCTCAACTGGATCGCCCATGCTTCACTGATCAGGAATGCCGTAAAGGCGCGGCAGAGGCTAGAGCTTATAAAGTGTAAGCTTGCCCTCTTCTTTCCTTGTTCCCAATCAGCCAGTAGTAAGCATGGACTCAGCCAGCGACAATTCTGAGAAAAAAGAGGATCACATTCACGCGTCTAGTACCGTACACAGCTACGATGTCGATGTCGGTGCTCAGCTGATTGCTGAGACAGACAGTCCCCTCACTCCACAGGAGGCCTCTCGCCTGAGGTATGTTGTTCTGCCAGGACCACCTAGACCTTTTATTCATAGGTTCTCATAGGGTCAAGATTGACTGGCATATTATGCCATTCATGTGCAGTAAGTCTTTGACATCATCGAAGCTGTTCGCTTGACGAAGACCCATTGACAGTCATGTACTTGTGAGCGACCTACCCCCAATTGCTACGTTTCTTCTGGACAGTCTCTGTAGAATCACGTTCATGGATAAAACCACCCTGGGAGAGGCAGCGGTGCTGGGCATAATGTGCGTGTTGTCCACATGTTGTCACGTTTGCATGCACTAACCTCTCGCTATGTCAGCGGGGATGCACATCTAACTACTAACCAGTACAACTGGCTTGGCACCATATTTTATCTAAGCTACCTCGTTTTTCAATACCCTCAGAACTTGGCGTTGCAGCGCTTTCCTGTTGGAAAATGGATGAGGTACGCTAAGAGTCATTCGCATCCAATATGCCCCATATTCTGATGGGCATTCAGCATCAATATCTTTCTGTGGGCCGTGGTCTTGCTATGCCATGCTGCTTGCAAGTCTTTCGAATCATTGTTAGCGGTGCGCTTCTTGCTGGGGATGTGCGAAGGTGCTATCACCCCCGGCTTCATGATTGTCACATCCATGTTCTATACTCATGCCGAGCAAACGAAGCGTGTCGGTTATTGGTGTAAGTCTCGCTCATTTGTTCATTCTCTCTGTCTCATTTTTTCTCAGTTTTGATGAACGGTTTTGCTGTGATTATCTTGGGTTTTATTAGTTATGGCCTCCTTCACACGCATACAGCCTCCTTCATGCCCTGGCAATGGTGAGTCACAATCTTACATGATGCGGGGCAGTACCTTATTGATCACACAAGGCTCATGGTTATCACTGGTATCATTACATTGATCACCTCCGTGCTCTTCTGGTGCGTACAAATCATGATTATCATGCAGACTACCTATTCATCCCATTCGATTTAACAAGGTTTTTCTTCCCTGATTCGCCCACAACCGCTCGGTTCTTAACTCCAGAAGAGAGAGTCGCAGCGATTCGCAGAATTCAAGTGAATCAAAGTGGCGTAGAGAACAAGCGTTTCAAGAGGGAACAGTGAGCTTTAATACCTATTGTTCGCGACACACCGCATCATTCTCTTTTCGGCAGGTTCCTCGAAACCATTAAGGATCCAAGGACGTGGCTAATGGCATTCTTTGCGGGGTCTGCGTACGTTTTTGCACCATTACATATCCGCGTATCCAAGCATTCACGTGTTTTATTAGAAACATCGTGAATTCTGTAAGAAGTTGTCTAATAAAGTTTACATACTAAGTACTGATGCATCTCAGCTCACTAATCAACGCCAGTTGATTGTTGCACAATTCGGTTTCAATGGTATCCAGACAACTCTCCTTGGCTGTGTTGATGGTGGAGTTGAAAGTGCGTCCCTCTTTTTGTTGTACGATCGCTTTTTCACCTCACCGTATGTTGCAGTTCTCACCATTTGGCTGGGAGTAGTTCTTGCCTCACAACCATCCATCGGCAGGTCATATGCTGGTGTACTAATGTATATTCCTGCGATACTCGGCTCGATACTAGTTAGCACACTTCCGTTCTCCAACAAAATAGGCTTACTATTCTCATACTGGATTTCAAGTACGTTTCATGACTTCATTCAGGAAGCGCCTCGAGGCGTAAGGCACTGACGGACCTTTTCATTTCATCGTCCAGTCTTTGCGATTGCGCCATTTACTATCTTTCTTGGTTGGGTCAGTTCGATAACATCCGGACACACGAGAAGTATGGGTCGTTTATTTTTGTCGCATTTAGTCACAAGCTCAATGATATCTGCACAGGGATCACCACCAATGGCATCGTCCTGTGCTCATATGCGATTGGCAATGCCGTCAGCCAGTTTATGTGGAAGGCACAGTATCAACCCAGGTGCGTTGCGAACTCGTTCTATGACATCATACATCACCGATCATCACGGTTCACGCTAAATTTGATGTAGGAACCACGTTCCATGGGCGGTAATCACATCATGCAATTTTGCTGCGGGTATCGCCTTAGTGGTTCTTCGTTTCATGCTCGCCAATGAGAACACGAAACGAGAGCGTGAAACCCCCGACGACAAGCATGATGCGGTGTACATACTGGACGAATCGGGTACGGAGAGGAAGGTGGACAAAGCCTTCCTCGATCTCACGGACAAACAAAACCGCGACTTCCGCTATGTTCTATAGGTGTTACCTTGGTAGTCACGCTTGATTCCCCACCAAAAACTTCTCGGATTTCCGATTCTTCGTCCTCACCTATGATTATTATACCTTACATCCTTGTTACATCTTGTCCACGCTTGTATTGTTTGGTACTTCAGTGTTTGCTATAATTTCCGGGCTGAAAAATGATGTTTTGATATACTCCTTGTACAAAATAAAGGTCTACTGTGCGCTATGGATGATTCTATCTGGTACAACAACTCCGGTTTGATCAAAGAAACGACGAGACCTTCGTCGGCCGTCGAACAGCCGCCGAGTTTCCTTCTAGATGCTTATATGCGATGTGAAAATCAGGGACTACCTTTTTCGACATTGATGACCTCCTTAAATCTTTCTTCATAGCGATCGGCCTTCCAAAGAAGTCCACAGGCGGCTAGTTGACGAATTCAGTAGATGATCTGCGCAACACAGATTCATCCTGACCTTGTCTGCAATGTCCACTGTCTCAGAAGTGCGTGCTCGTTTGTTTTCGGGGCCTGGCTCAGAAGAAGCATCCAAGCGGCGCAGTTCATCGCTACCTTCTATGACTTCCATGGGCTCGGGAGCTTCGTCGACATTTTCCGTGACGCCCTTCCTTGATCTAATGGTCAAATGAGCGATGCAGACACCGAATGAACAGATAGACAGACGTTTTGAAGAAGTTGGCTTTTGCTTGTTCTTTTCCTTTCTCTACCGCGTCTGCTTGCTTTGCGACGAGTGCGGCGTCAATCTTGGGTCGAGTTAGAACGATCATCTCATGTTCATCCAAAGCCACAAACCTCAGTGGCGACCAACTGTCTAACAGCATACCGAGAGACTGTGATATCTTCGGCGCGCTTGCCGTCGTAGGTAATAAAAACATCGATTGGACTGCGAGAACGAATTACATCAGTCGGCGAGGGGATGCGTCATGCAGAACTCACGGGTCAAGCCTATATACGTTTTGGCCATCCTCAGCCTTCTCTTGCACAAAGCGAAGTTCAAAAGACACCATAATCTCCACCAAGCGCGAGAGCAAGGCTCTTTCCTGTGGCTTTATTACTTGACTGTTGACCTGAAAAATATATATCTTAAAATGGCAAGCAAGTGTGGTATGGTCCACTTACTGGTCGCAAAGGAGGGGAAATTATACGATTGATGAATGGCGCAAATTCAAGTTGCAAGACTTGACCTGTGACGAGGTGTCGGTTGGCCCCTGCAGTCCGACCGGTAGAGCGGATACCGTTTGCTAACGATTTGTAAATTTCTTCGTTTGCGCGCGTCAGCTGCAAGTTCTACTAGGAATGAATATCTTGCAAACACGCAAAACGTAAATGCTTACATCCCAGTCTGAACTATCTCGTTCTACCCGTTTTTCCCCGCGCTCCCGGAATAGCGGATGGAATGGGACCAGGAAATACGACAAATATGTATGCAGCGCGAAGTCCCCGTCTGTATACATGACCGATGAGAAGGAGTCAAAGGTCGTCAGCCACTCGCCGGCCTTCTCGTAGTGGTTCAGGTTCGCATCGTGCCGGTGACAATTGATATAATGCGCAAAACAGCCTATACTTGGGTAAATAAATGGGATGGATGTCGTAGATGTTGCGCTGACCATTTGCTATACTTGCAGGATTATTCAATCCTTCAATTGTATGGCTTAGGCGGTTCACATATCGTGCCTCTTCCTCTTCGCCCATACCAAGCTCCTTGACACGTTTTCGGGATAAAGGAGCAAATATTTCGTTGATTACGGAAGTTGCGGTAGTGTCGCCCTCCTTCATGCCTACTGTAGCACGGCGAATGAGAGGTTCAGTTACCTCATCATTGCGAGACTTGATGAACTGAAGATTGAAAATTTTATAAGCGTGGTGTGTACACCATGTAAGCACACACCTGCAGAGTATTGAGACAGCCTCGGAGATCGCCTTTGGCCACGCCAACCAAGGTACTCAGTGCCCTGGTATCAGCTCGTAACCCCTCCAACTCGCAAATCTCTCGGAGACGCTTGACAATATGACTATCGGCAAGTCTCGTATACCGAATTTGCCGGGTGTGAGGTCGGAGTTTGGCGAGTGCATTCGCATTTTGGTCATTACAGATGCATATTATCGGGCGAAGCAGTGGACGCTTGTCTTTCTGGTCGCCCTTTTTCCCTGCCAAAACAAGTTCGAGGGAGTGTCATCATTCTCAGAGGAAAACTTACGTTTGTTCTTTGGCTTGTCAAAGGTGAGTGAAACCAGCTTGTTCACAAATCCACTTGACTAGTAAAATGTGTTAGTGATCACAGTCAGGATCGTTATTCACAACACATACATTGTCCCCGCCTCCTGTGGCCCCATCTATCTCGTCGATGATGAGTAATAAAGGTTTCACGCTTCCGACTGCAGACCCTGATTCCAGCGCCGGTCGTATTCGCTCGTCGATGACCTGTGCAGAGCGAGCATCACTGTGCGGAGTGAGCACTAGACTAAAATTTCCGTTGGAGAAGCAGACCTCGCGTTTATCTCCATTACTTCATATCCGGCCTGCTTCGCGACAACATGAGCTAATGTCGTCTTACCAAGCCCAGGAGGACCAGATATTAGCAGTAGCTGTTAAAGGCCACAAATAATCAAATGTGCACATTCTGTCGCATTATATGAGCGATTACCTTTTCTCGTGGCCGGTGGTATTCATCGTCAGGGTTATAGTTCTCATCATCTTCCCGCAGCCTCTTCTTGCTCTTCTTCTTACCGAATACACACCAGTCCCATTGCTTTAACCAAGCCATTGTTTCACGAGCAACACGCTCATTACCTAACAGTTCTGTGAATTTTCGAGGGCGATATCGATCAACCCAAAGTGTTTCTTCTGGCACTGGGGGCTTGTGTGACTCAGACGCTCTGGCAGTGGCTTTCCTGGCAAAACATGAGGTTGTGTTCCCAATGGAGTCAAAAAAAGACACACGAAATGGACAACTTCGAAGCAGTAGCAACCGATAGCTCGTCCTTGAGTCTGTGTATAGGCACATCCAATAGGTTGCTTAATCGTGATGGAGCAGAACAAGAAGTCTGAACACAATGAGCATAGACAAGGAAAGGAATGTATTCGTATCTTGCCTTCTGTGTCGTGCCCACGTACCGCTTTCGCCCTATATTTATTATATTCCCGTCATACGTCGTAGCACGAAGCGGAGCACGTATGTGCGTAGGGATAAATGATCTGGAGGATGAAGGCACGGTGTTACGGGGACCCTTTGGGATGAGACCCAGGATGTCTGATATGGGAGGGAAATGATCGTCTGGAGGACCGTAATAAGTCAACGAGCAGTCTTAGAACACGGGAACGCGTGACCTTGTGATTCATATGATATCCCACTTGATGGACAAGTATCGGTTTGGGCTGATAGACTAAGAGTCAACAGCAAACTACAGGAGTGCAAGTCTACTCACATCTGTTCACATCCTGTGAACCCAACAATCCATTTGGTTGAAACGCGTTCTTCATCTCTACTTGCTCGCTTGCGCTCGACTCATCTACGCCTTCAAACTCCTGCGCTCGTTCTTCTGTTTGCGCGTGAGTTGGGGCAACACACAATCCGCCCAAAAGACCATTCGATAAGAAGACGGAACTGAGCCCATCTGTGATGGGTGAGGAGCCCAGCAACGAGTTCGATGGACCGGGCCCAAGCAGTCCAGTAGCTACAAATGTATCTGCCATGACAGTCAGTGACAAATGACTTTGAGCATACAGTCGCGTCGAAACGCGTGCCACCGTGGGAACATCGACGCGACGCGTCTGTGTGCCAAGACTCGCATGTCTTAGCCTCAGCGCAAGCGTCTATGGAAATACACGTGTAGCATGACCTGAATCTTCGACACCTGAACTTAAGCTTCACCCACAGTTTCCATATCCCTATAGAGAAGACAGGTGGGGCGTACCACTCATTCTGCACACCACTCGATCTTCAATGCACCCGGGTGTCGTACCCCAGGAGACGCTGGAAATCAACCATCGGAGCCCTATCATCAGACGAATCTGTACCGTGGGGGGATATCGTGACCCTGTAAAGTCCAATGTAGACTTTTGAACGCGATTTGAGGACTCATCTTCTGTTTTCACTGGTCATGCGAGTATCCCTTGAGCTCGACCGAATGCTGGGCATGAAGGGGAGGTCATCGGAAAACTAGAAATGTCATGGGATGAGCTACTCCATCACGGAGATGAGCCCTTCAACGAGCAACCTGCTTCTCATTCATGCACATCTACTAACATCTCGCAGTTCTGTCCCTCACGCATTCGTGGTGTCCGCCCTTCCTCGTGTTAAAGTACATACTTGCGACAATTAGGACAGTGAATTGTCTGAAGTGAGTCACGCCGGTCTTCGCCTTTGTTGTTGGCCTTTGCTAACCGAACCCCAATTGCAGTCCATCGTCGACTGTGGGATTGCTCGAGACACAGATGCAGGCCGCCCACGCACGTCTCGCCAAGTACGTGACATCCAAATTGAAGTGGATCTCTCACCTAAACGATGCTGTCAAGCATTTACAATTGGTTCTGGAACAGTGTCCAGTCAGCCATCCTGACCAGGCAGCAGCTCTCAGCAACCTCGCGTGTGCCCTCGTTGAAGGCTACACTCAAAACCATCTTCAAAACATCGACTCTCGACGCTTTGCGACGCAATGCTTGGGTGCACCTCGCTTGTCATACCGTGAGCAGCCCTATAACTCACGTTTCGCCATGAGACACAAATCTCTGGCGTTGCTTGATATCATGGAGAACGACACTCCGCACGCTGAGTTCGAGTTCTTGTCGGAGACACCCGACGAAGTCATACCTCGCAACGCGACTCTAGTTTTCTGGATTCAAAAGCGTCATCGGCACTCTGTGGGTGGTCGACGACGCTGTCGCAAAACACGTCGAAACTTTCTACGAAAACATGTTCAAGAACTTTGAGGATGGTGGTGTCATGAAATGTACGAAGGCAGCCTAGGCACTCAACCGTGCTACAAACGCCGTGAAGACGAAAGCGCCACTTGAGCAGAGGATGGCTTTCATTCATTCTACTTTCTACATATGTTTGGAGGGAGCAATTTCGAATTTCGTGTCACCTCCATGTACGCGCGCCACTAATCTGAGTTAGTGCCATGTGCGCACAAGCGACTATAGTATGTACTGCCCATCCGGGCAGTCCCTCACATTACCCAACCCCCCCTTGATACACAAACACATCGTACCTCAACCCCTCTAACGAACAAGCCCACCACCCGCATCCACAAGAGGATATAACCTCCCCCAACAACATCCGCCCTCCCTATCATCCACCCACAGGGTCTCACTATGGTGGCCCGCATCCGCTTGGAACAAACTCAACTCCATCATCAGCGCTGCAAAATTCTCCATCGACTTGATGCTGACATCCTGTAAGTCGGTTTCTCCTTTGTTCTACGAGATGTCGGCTGTCAGCCCCTCGAGAAGTTGCATCTAGACTCCAGATTATGACCCGCGCAATCGTTAACCTATCATATTATTATTAGAATGGGTTTTGACCGTGGCATGCCCAGAGCAGTACAACACTGAATGTATAAAGGAATCATACATCCACTTTATAAAACTTCATAACCCAGAGCCAGGATCATATGAACATTGCACGCTGTCCCTCAGAGAACGAAAGCTGGAACTTTTCAAGGTGCATCCGCTGCTTGAAGGTTTGAAGGCTATCTTCCGCTCACAACCAAGTCTTGTCTTATCCATCATCCACCAGCTGGAGTCATTGACGTTGTCAGGAACGTTTGATTCCGTGTGTCTACGTAGAGTGTAAGGTTAAAATGGCAATAAACGGGATTTCTCCTTACACGCAAGTTGAGGCAAGCTGTGGAGCAACCCATACCCGACCTTGATGCGCTTTAAATCGGACCATGGATACTTGAGAGGTACATCAAGCGCAGTAGCTCTCACCACTGTCTCGGCTGAGGGTGACCGACATCCTCCAAACACGTATACGCCATATTGCATGATCATACAACCGTTTCATATAGTTCCACATCCTGAATCTACCTTGACAGACCCTTTCAAGCAACCTGCACTCGCAGCCGAGACACCTCAGCTCCACTCCAAACCGGAACATCATTGACGTTATTGCCTAACATTAAGGTTTTGCTGAAGACAAGCAGGTCAACGAGATTGCCGCCACAACATGACGGTGAAACATACGCAGGCGATGATTTAACATGGTTTCAAGGATAGTCTTGATTAACTCCGTCTTCGCCTGAGATTCTTTCTTCTTCTGAGAGCGTTTAAACCGTAACTTCGCTGTCCAAGCAGGCAAGCTTCCTTGATATGTGTAGGCAGCAGTCTTCATGGCTTCTTCATATGCCTGGACGGCAGCGCTCACGCCTTCCCTGACAGCAACTGCATGCGGAGATGCAATGTATCGCTCGAGAGCGACAATAAAAGAGGGAACAGACTCTGGGTGGTCCCGAAGATAGCGCCGCTTGTCGAAAATGTAGAAAGAGTGTTCGAAGATAATGACGACAGCTAAATGATCAATAATAAGCGGGTTCATCGCAACATAGCCTGAAAATTCACCAGAACTAAGCTGAAGAATGTTCTCCAAGGGTGATGAACCACTGGCAGAGGCCTGGCACATTCGCAAGATGAGAAATGTGTGTGCAGTCTGTGACCAATTGAACATACTATAGAGAGTAACCTAGACCGCATCTCTGTTCGATGACTCTTATAAAGCTGGTCAAATCATGATGGAAAGTTGAAAATCGTCCACCTCTGCTGGAGATCGATACACTCACATCCTGTCAACGAGCAACATCCTCGGTGAGCATGGCCCAAAGTCAATAAATAAAGAAATTAACCTCCTATTGATGGATCAGCGATGTCGTTCGCAAGCATAGGATCAATACACTCACACGCTGCAAAGAGTGGGCAATGACTTCGATCAGATGGCTTGAGCTCGAAGGAGGATCAACACACTCACATCCTGCAAAGAGTGGGCAATGACTCCGATCAGATGGCTCGAGCTCGAAGGAGGATCAACACACTCACTCGCTGCGAAGAATGGGCAAGGACTTCAATCAGCATGGCTCGAATTCGAAGGAGGATCGACATATTCACATACTGCAAAGAGTGGGCAAGGACGTCGATCAGCATGGCTCGAACTCGAAGGAGGATCGACACACTCACAACCTGCGAAGAGTGGGCAAGGACTTTGATCAGCATGGCTCGAGCTCAAAGGAGGATCAACACACTCACACCCTGTAAGTAAATGCCCAACATAAATCAGAGCAACCTTTGAACTTTCCAATAATCTTACCCAGATATGTGCAAACCAGCTACCCAATTTCAATATTATCTCCTCATGAACTTCAGATGCTGTTGTCTTAGCAGGGCCAAAAACTTTCGGGAGCGTTCTGGACGATATCAGTTACCAACGCTCGCGGCAGGCAATGGAGACCATGGGTAGTTACCTCTCAACTGCATATTTCATGCAGAGCTCCAAGTTGGTCTGCTGGGTCGAGACGAATAATTGCTGCAGTACTTCATTATCCATAGTTTCAGCTGTACACTCGATGAGTGGCCCGCAATCTGCATCGTCCTTGTCCATGTCTGATGGATCAACGGTCATCATGTCTGGGTTCATATGTCAACAATGAACAGCTTACTAGGAAGGCATATATGACGTCTTGGAGGGCGTCGAATGTCCTTGGAGTGGTATAAAAACTTCAATTGTGACCCGATAGCAAATGACTCTTCAGCGTGCTTCGGCGCCTGTTCTTCGGCCTCCTCCATCGATGCTCCCTTCGATTTCAGCTGTGCGTATGCGACGTCGTAGAGGGCATCAAACTTTGTGAACAATACAATCACTGCAACTGAGGATTGTGAATCTGCGCATCAGTCGAACATCAACGATGGTCGGATGAAAAAGCTTACCGCTTCCTGTGTCGCACTTAGAGAAAAATTTGATTTCGCCTTCGGTGAACGACCTGCTTGCCTCGTCCATTGGGATGCAGTACCTATGTTAAAATGTGAGGTAGCGCATGTCGCGATTGATCAGTTGCAATCACCAGATAGCATGGAGTTGATTTCTTAATTTGGTTTCCTTGGAACGGCTCGCGATAAATGCCTTCATCTTGTCAAATTCGGATTCCCCGCCTGCTTCAAACCCGCGTGAATCATGAAAGACGAAACCTGGGTTGTTTCGAAACACCATTTCATTCTCAATATCGTGTTCTCCACGCTGATAACGCGTCAGTTCATGTTACCAACTATCGAAAGTACACGTCACCTCTGTAGAAGCCATCAAAACTGTGGGATCGATCTAATGTCCATCGCTCAGTCACCACTACCATCCTCCTACTAGCATTGTGATACCCACCTTTATCCCGGCGCTGTTGTATATTTCTGGGTTCTCCCGCGTGTTGCAAACTCTCTGAAGGATGGTAGTTTTTCCTGCATTCGCTCTTCCTATAACGAGGATTCGAAAGCGACCGATTTGCTGTCTTATCTCTGAAGGGTCCATGGGGGAAGGTAAATGTGATGGGGAAGCGTTGGCGTAGTCTTATCACCGCAGTGTGTGACACTGTGTGTCAGGAGAACAAACCCGCATGAATGTTTTAGTGACCATTTTTAGACCACTGCTGGACGCCGTTAGAGTCCGAGTCAGCGTTTCCATCAAGTATAATGAATTTCATGAACGAGTGTGACAAACTGAGCTTTTCCAACATCTGAGCCTTCATGCGAGAATTAGATACATCTTCGCTCATCGCGAATAGTGGCTTGGATGTTTGGTCAATGCACTTGACGTCCAGCTGATTGAATCGGTAATTATCGGATGGTGTAATTTCGTAAGTTGCCGCGGGTATTTCTTGCACCCAAATCTTATTGCATTCCGTTCGTCGTCTTCGTCGTCCTCATCGTCGTTCCCCGCAATGCTTACATCTCGCGGCGTCACCCGCATCTCACGGAGAGCAGTCAACAGTGCAAAGAACTCTCGGTTCATTGCAACCGCAACCCCTTCATTGTTGCGTGTCGTCGTTCCTTCCGTGTCAAAACAAAATTCAGCTGTTCGTCTTTCCCGCACTTCAGCACCCCAACCCAGTGAGCTGGCAGTCTGAGACTGATTGTTTCTCTCGCTGACCGTGTCTTACTTGCTCTTTCGCGTATTTTATTCCATCCGGACCAACTCGGGTGATAGCTCGTACATATGCAACTGAGGCGAAGGGTGCCATTGGCACTGTAAAAACTGTCATTGGTGCAGTTGTCGACGTTCAGTTTGAGACTGATGCTCTCCCACCCATTCTCAATGCACTGGAAGTTCAGGACTTCCACGGTGGCCGCCTCGTCCTCGAGGTCGCATCACATCTTGGTGAGAACTCCGTTCGTACCATTGCTATGGATGGTACCGAGGGTCTTGTCCGTGGTCAAAGGGTTGTCGACACCGGTGCTCCCATCCAAATTCCTGTGGGTGCCGCAACTCTCGGCCGTATCATGAACGTCATTGGTGAACCCATCGACGAGCGTGGTCCCATCAAGGGTGTCAAGCTCTCCCCAATTCACGCCGATCCTCCTCCCTTCGTTGACCAGTCAACCACCGCTGAGGTTTTGGAGACAGGTATCAAGGTCGTTGATCTTCTTGCTCCTTACGCTCGTGGTGGAAAGATTGGCCTATTCGGTGGTGCTGGTGTCGGCAAGACCGTCTTGATTCAGGAACTCATCAACAACGTTGCTAAAGCTCATGGTGGTTTCTCCATTTTCTGCGGTTAGTTAGCCTTCAAACTTCATGTCGTATCATGATCTCACTATCTTTTTTGGATAGGTGTCGGTGAGCGTACTCGTGAGGGCAACGATTTATACCACGAAATGATTGAAACTGGTGTCATCAACCTCGAGGGTGACTCCAAGGTCGCTCTCGTCTTCGGTCAAATGAATGAGCCCCCTGGTGCCCGTGCCCGTGTGGCTCTTACTGGCCTCACTATCGCCGAGTATTTCCGTGACGAGGAAGGCCAGGATGTGTTGCTCTTCATCGACAACATTTTCCGCTTTACCCAGGCTGGTTCCGAGGTGTCCGCTTTACTTGGTCGTATCCCCTCTGCTGTCGGTTACCAACCCACGCTCTCCACTGATATGGGTGGCATGTATGTCCATTTTTGTGCTCACCATCACATCAATTTGACCTTGAGTATAGGCAAGAACGTATCACTACCACTAAGAAGGGTTCTATCACTTCTGTGCAGGCAGTCTACGTGCCCGCTGATGACTTGACTGACCCTGCTCCTGCTACCACCTTCGCTCACTTGGATGCCACCACTGTGTTGTCGCGTGGTATTGCCGAGCTTGGTATCTATCCCGCTGTTGACCCCCTCGATTCCAAGTCACGTATGCTCGACCCCCGTATCGTTGGTCAGGAGCACTACGATGTTGCTACCGCTGTCCAGAAGATTCTTCAGGACTACAAGTCTCTCCAGGATATTATCGCCATTCTGGGTATGGACGAGTTATCGGAAGAAGATAAGTTGACGGTTGGTGCACATCCAAACCAATGTAGAACTGGACACTGACAACATATTAGGTCGAGCGTGCACGTAAGATCCAACGTTTCATGTCGCAACCCTTCCAGGTCGCACAGGTCTTCACCGGTTACGAAGGCAAGCTTGTTCCTTTGAAGGATACCATCCGCTCCTTCAAGGAGATCCTTTCCGGTACACATGATAACCTCCCTGAGTCTGCATTCTACATGGTGCGTACAACATGCTCGGGTCCGCTATGATGTCCGCTGACGTGTTGAAACAGGCTGGTACGATCGAGGACGTCAAGTCCAAGGCTGAACAGCTCGCCAAGGAGATGGGTGGTAACTAGGCGCTTCGCACTCATCGTGCTTACTCCAGACTGCGATTCATGTAGAATAGAGCAAGTACATGGACCCAAAATTATCACTATATCCGGATATGATTTTGGCAACGCCAGTTCATGACGCCTGGAATCCATTCTCAATTAGTGTTTCCGCTGCTTGCATGGCGTGCGTGGAGTCGTGCACGCTGGTGAGCAATCTCATCTGGCTTGCATTTCACCAGCAATTGAGTTTAACGTTAACGAGATGATGAATGTCGTTGCGATGCGCCTGGTGATACGGTAGCAGGAGTGATAAGCACAAAGAACCAACGAGAAGGAGTGCTTGTATGTGAAAGCCAAACAAGCTGTTATAAGGCGCTATGGCCGAGTGGTTATGGCGACAGATTAGAAATCTGTTTCGGTTTCCGAGCGCAGGTTCAAATCCTGCTGGCGTCGTACATTTTTGTTTTCCCCGTGCCGCAGTACGACTTCTTACTTCTCCGACCAGGCTTCGTTTATTTTATCCTCAGTGCCAGTGGCACGCGGCAGCGTTAACTTACAGCCAGACTCTAGTTTGCCAAGTCAGGCAAGCTGGGTGAACCGTGTATAGCTACGAATATATCGTGCGGAGATCAAGAACATTAGGGTGGATCACAGTAGACTGGTCACCAGTCTAGGATCACAGCACTTGAACCAAGTGTAATTCCCCATATTGACAACCGTTAAAGTGGTGGCATGTGCCAGTCGACGTCCCTAAACATCTAGTCCGCTTTCGTATACGAGTAAGTACAAAGAAGGGGTGTCAAGGTAGTGTCAAGGTACACAACTGAGTAGTACTCAAATATATCTGTTTCAAAATGTACAAGCAACTCATTGGGGGGGATAGCTGCATCTCCATTGGCAGCATAGAGCGGGCTTCGGTTTTACTTGGGAGCTGAGTGGTGCATGGTTAAAGACCGTAGCATGGGTGACACTAATGGAGCTTACCGCTGAACCAAGCCCGTAAGCTGGCCTTTGTAGTTTCATCACTCTGATCCATGACGGAGTGGTAAAATTCAAGAGCTTCTCCATGTCTACCAGCCTGAAGAAGCGCAAGACACCGTTGCTGGATTGTGGTTTGCCATAATGACTTGAGATCCCATCCGAAAAGCTGCCAAACAACGCAGTTGAGCATGCACTTAGTAAATTTCAGCAGGATTTATTGACGTACTTCGGTAAACACCTCATACTTGGAATGAATTTCTATTTTCACGGAGAAATTGCTAGCGCTGACAGCGGCAGTGAAGTGATCAACAGCTTCGTTGTAACGCATACCCTTCAACGCAATGATTCCCACTTGGACACGTAAATATGCCTGATATGCGAAGCACAAAAATACAGTGTCAGCCACGAACCTGGCGCTTATTGGATGCACGATACTCACTTCAACGATACGGCAAGGAATGGGATCAGCATCGGAAGAACTAGTGCAAGCTAGTTCTTTGATGCGCATTATTGCATCCCTATGTTCGTTTGCACTAAAAAGTGCAATGGACTGAAAACCGTAAGAAAGACAGAATGTGTAAGAAGAACTCGACCTGCCTTGATCAAGAAAAGTAGGTGATTCGTCTTGGAATCTCCGTTTGTGAACGTAGATGCATTGTCGAAAGCCGTCATTGCCTCCCGGACCCGCTTTTTTCCGCAGAGAGCAATGCCCTTGGAGATAGAGCCTGTCAACGAGGGTTGTATGGTAACGGACTACGTCAGGATCAAAGTTAGCTTATTTGAGGGTCAAGGTGGGTTAGTGTGTCTGACCTTGATTGCATCACGAAGTGCGGAATCCCAGTCAAGCTTTTGCGCCATAATAAAAGAACGATTGGCATAGGAGGTGTACTTGTTGGGATTAGCAATGACCTCTCTTGTGAGGAGCGCTTCAGCGGAGCGCAAGTCCCCCTTGAGGCATGCGTCACGAATTATGGTGTGTATAGCGAGAATCTGCAAGAGTCAGCAAAACACGCTCAAATTTTGTGACATAAGTCAATGGTGGACACGTACATTGGGTTCAATGTCTCGGTCCTTTCAAAAAGACGCGAGATGAGACAATGGAGGGACGGTTTAAAAAACACGAGCTCACCTGGTCCGGCACCTGTTCGTCCTCCAGCACATAGCACTTAGGAACTTCCCACTCTGAGATCTTCTTATCATTACCTCCACTGAGGACGTGCTTACTATCCATGGAGAACGTAACGCAGAATACGGGGCCGGAGTGCTTGAATATGGCGACCGTTGATCTTTCTAACAGCTTCCAGAGGCGAACATATGAGTCATCAGATGAGGAGGCGACAAGAGTGCCAGTAGTATTGACGGCAATGTCGCTGACGCGAGCTTAATGGCCCTTCCAGGGATCACCAACTTGCTGCCAGGTGGATGAATCCCACTCCCGTATAGTTGGATTAATGTGGGATCCCCCTGAGAGAAGGCGTTTCCCATCCGGCGTCCATTGAAGTGTGTTATTATACGCGATTTCGCCGCCTTCTTTGAGTTCGGCAATTGCTGCGTGAGCCTTGAAGGTTGTGATGCATGTCCTAGTGCTTAGATCCCATATTTGGATATCGTTCTCTGTTGCGATGGCGAGATGTTCACCAGACGGCGAATACCGAACGCAATAAACAACTGTTTGCTTGTAGGGAGCAGCCCAACAATTTATTGGGTCCCCCCGAAGCTCCCATGACTCCGTGCTCCAAAACTTAGTCTTTTCGTCCCATGAACCGGTTCCAAGTGTTGTACCGTCTGGAGAAAAGTCCAAACTAAACAAATATGATTCGTGAGCCTTGGCAATGGTGTGCCTGAATGACCCGTTGCTGCCACCATGCCAAGCGATGAGTTCTCCCTTTTTGCTGCTGCCGCTCGCGATGATTTGCCCATCTCGTGATATCGCTAATGCCCACACCTCACTGCGATGCCCCTCGATCTTCTTCAACAAGACACCTTGCATCAAGTCCCACAAACAAAGCGTCTTGTCGTATGAGGCCGTCACCATACGCTGTCTATCGGGGAAAACTGCGACTGCGACTACGTCTTTTTCATGGCCTTCGAACGTTCGAACGGGTCGAACTTGAATAGCACCAAATAAGCGGACACTTCGAGCGGAACCCCCCATTTTACTGAAGGAAGTTGATGGGAGGAATTGTGGACGTGTTTTTTTGTAACAAAAAGCAGTACCTCGGTTCCATTGAACTCTTCGGATGCGTCATATTCGCTGTGTTCAAGTTGCTGACTCCGTCCAGACTCCTCCTGACGGAGTCTGGACGGGGATGATCTGTCGCACACAGTCCAAGGAACGACTGTCTTCCTTCTATATGGTCTGGCTAGGGGAGACTACACAGTCCACAAAACCAGTGACTCACAGTGACTCACTTCAGTCATGATTGACGGCTTGACTCGCCTGTTCAGACATCCCGTCTAACACCGACATTTCCTGCCAAAAGCTCTCGAGCAATTAAGCAGTGCGCTTCAAGTCTCGCGCAACAACTTAGTTGTGCAACAGATGGACACACAGCCTCAATCATGCACATGATGGTTTGCATTCTTTCAATGCCTCGACTGTCGAGGGGGTGATTGAGTACACTGAATCTTATCAGTATTAATATATTTTTCCAGTGCAGATGGTACCACGTCTTCTCTGAACCAACGTTCGACTGCAGCCTGAGTGCTGAATACGTGAATTTTGATAACATAGGATAAGTACTCGAGCTCAGGAACAGGTGTCACAATATTTGCAGTGCCTTGCGGTCGTACAGGTGACGTGCCCAGCCAATCAAGGATCCGTGCCTTGCAGCCTGTCTAACTTACCTTTGTCATTTTAGAAATTTATAATTGACTCGCATAAAATCAACGTGTGATACTACTTGGATGATGCTACCAACAAATAACCCACCCTCCTCTCATGAGTCCTCGTTGACATTGCAGCGCAATGATCTATTACCTCTTCTTTGCGACGTTGTTGTTTCCACTTAAGGGAGCACTGATAAGATGGCGAGCAAACTTCACTCCCAAGGTTCAACCTATTCCAGAATCGCCCTCGGTCGACGATGTACAACACGCCTCCCAGCCTCGGTCATTGCTAGGCATGTTGCAACGAGTCAACGCAGAAGAGGTGTGTGCAAATTTACATAAAGATGTCTGGACGCTGACTATGATACCGCGCTTCCTTGTTACTTAGGGAATTGACGGGTTGTACAAAGGAATTCGTGAGTCCTTCGAGCATTCACTCTCTTAAGACTTATAATCATCTCTCTCCATAACACAGTCCCTACCCTCGGTTTCGTGATATTCTGGGAGAAGATATCTATCCCATCCATTGTGGTCGTTGGATATCTCCACTTCGGGGTGTACGATCAGAGTACTGTTCTCGTCATTGCTATTGCTTCTCTCATCAAAATCATCGCAACTGTGATCGAGGCCGTCTTTGTTAATCGGTGCGTTCTCTGGGGGACTCGTTTATTTCAATGGGCTGAAAAGGCATCTAAGGGCTGTAACAACTCAGGAGGACATGCCTTCATTTTCCCTACGACGAGCGCTCGATGTATTACTCTCTTCGGCTGAAAGAAGGCACCCTTATCGCATATTTATCATCCCAGGCTTGCTCGTGGCCTGCACTTCATGGGTTTTATTCATCGTAAGCACCATTGGAGCACGCCACTTTTTGTTCGTCAAACAATTTCCGGAGAACTTTGGGAACTGGGAGGACATGAGGCCTCACATTCCTCTCTTGGTCGGGGTCGTCATATTGTCATTCGTCCTTAATGCTCTGGTGCTCACTCCATTGGAAGTTATGATGGTTCGACTGTCTATCCAAGCCAAGGCGACGCAAGTTACACTTCTTTTGGACACACCACCGGTTGAAGCTGTCGGGCCTGTTAGGTAAGTTCTCTGATTAACATTTTCCGGGGCCATCTTGACATCAGTCGTTGCTCCTCAGACTCAGGACTGATAAAGCTGAATATACTGGACTCATCAGTTGCGCGAGACTGATCATTCAGGAGGAAGGTTGGGGTGCGCTATATCGGGGGTGGTGGTGGACAGCTTTCCGTGGTATACTCTTTATTTGAGTTTTGTGATTGAGAGCATAAGAATATTCGTGCAGAATAAATATTGACTTGACGTTTGTTGACAATGATAACATTTCCCGGCCGCAAAGTCCAGTAGTAGACCCTATACTTAGCCACAAGGCAGAATCCGAGATATCGATACGAAACAGCAACAAGTACTTCTGCCAGCTCTCAAAGGGCTTGCATTTCGTGCTTGGGCTTTGGCTGTGATTTCTACCTGCCAAATTTCAAGCAATGGTTCCCTCAATTGACGAAGTCGAGGAATACTTTCAGTCTCTCGAACGCTTTCTGATAAATTCTCTTGCGGTCGCCTCGCCTGGTCTTCCAAACATCCGAGAGGCCGTTCACCGCCTTTGGGTCGATATCTCTCGCTTTGGACCACCTGGTCTTCCTTCATTCCCTGACATCCATGTCCCTGGTCTTGGGGCATTCGAGGTTCCTCCACCCCCGCCTCCACCTCCACCTCCGAGGACTTTCGTAGAAAAGGCTGGTGATTGGATCATAGAACATCCATGGAAGAGCTCTAGCATAGTAGTGACAGTTCTTGGAGCTAGCCTACTTGCTGGCTACACTACCTTCCGTATAACGCACGCCCATAAGAGAAGAGTTCGGTCGACTACTGTCACTCCCGAGAAACGGCAGGTTGTTGGTAAGCTCTTCTACTACTCGCCTGGATTGCCTTTCCATTGCTGACATCTTCCTAGTCGTGTTGGGTGGTGATCACCCACTGGGCCTCCCTCTTATCATCGAACTTGAGCAGAAGGGATACATCGTTATCACTAGCGTTTCCACAGCGGAAGCCGTCAGCAGCATTGAAAACAAAGGACATGGCTATGTCCGCGCTCTTGTCCTTGACCCTAATGAGGTATGCAATTGCTGATCCCTACTCCCTAAGTTCATCTAACTGAAGATCATTTAGCCTGGCACCATCCCAATCTTCCTTCGGTCGCTCGCATCTACTTTGTCCCGCCGGTTCCCAATTACAGCCGCTGGTGACCCATATGCAGCCACCCCTTATCATCCCCTTCTCCACTCCATAATATCTCTACTCACACTACCAATTTCATCTATTCATACAGCACCAACCCCCATTGAACAGCTATCTTTACGAAGTACATATCTTCCGCATCTTCTCTCCACGCACTTTGCTCCTCTCCAGGCACTCCAGGCACTCCTACCATTACTCCGCGCGGACGCCAAGCGAGAGTGCGGACGCAAGTCCATCATTGTGTGTCTCCCTGCTGCTGATGCACGTGTTGGACTGCCTTTCGGTGGAGTTAGTGCCATGAGCGCAGCGGCCACTCTTCGTGCGTTGGATGTGTTACGCCGTGAGGTTGCTGTTGGACAAGGCATGAGTTCTCTCCGCATCGTTGCTGTTGATGTAGGCATCGTTGGCGAAACCGCCGTCTCCAGTCTTGCAGATCCACACGCGATGGACGACTGGACGCTCTCAGAGAAAGCAACCTACGGTCAAGCATTCGCTGCACTCGGAGAAACTAGCATGGGGCAACCTCGCAGACCGGAGGACATTTCTGTCCTCGTAAATAACATAATTGGCGTCGTCAGTGCCGGAACGAAAACCAAGATGGCGAGTAAAACGATCTGTGGTATTCGCGTTGGTATTGGGTATGAGAAAATTAGAGATTGGATTCGTGGCGACCGATTTGCTGTTGGTGCCGGCGGTTCGTTGTTTTTCCGTCTTTTTCATGCATATATGAGAGTTAACAATCGTTGTCTATACAGCAGGGACATACACGTTTGCATCATTCCTCCCTAGCATGCTGCTGGATGGATTGCTAAGTCTACCCCACATATTGGTTGGTCTCCGTAATCGGCTCTTGCCTGTGCCTCCGGCCCTGCCACAAACGGTCCCAAAGGTGGCTCGCAACATTCCATCCTCTACCGCGGTTTCTGTAGTTCCTCCGTCATCTTCCTTGACAATGAGTAGAATATACTCAGCTCCACGTCCATCACCTCCAGAGGCAGCTGCACCGGCGCTCGAGCAGACTGAGCCTCTTTCCGATCCCGAAGTCATAAGTGAACATGAGACAGGCTCGGAGGTTGACTTCGAGAGTAATTCTGGGGATGGCGATGGATCTACGGTAGAAAGTAGTTGGGTGAGCTTAGGATCTCGTGGGCCCACTGATGAGGTTTAGGTCTCGCAATGGCCGGCTGCTTTGTGTAATGTTAATCTGCCAATTGACAAGGATTCCGATCACTGATGCTTTTTTGTGTACTTTATGTGTATTCTGTGTCGAACAAATATTACTTGTTGCTCAGCATGTTACAACGTGCAACCCATTTTCTTGCGGACACTCCTTTGTTCTGAAATTTGAGGGCGTGATACTTGATCATCGTTTGCCGGCGGGTGATCTAAACATGTGCTCGGGAAGATAGCACTGATTTAGGAGTTACCTTCTGCTCTTCTACTAACTCTTCATCAATCTGCCAGGTACGATACCATTTTGGATCGGGATGGGTAAGTTCATATCTGCCATTGTTGCGGTTTGACAAAACCAGACTGGGTCAGGTCTCTCGCTCTGGCTGGTGCCCAACCCCGCCCAATTGCAACTTATCCAAAAGGTGTTGCCAAAGCAGCCTGAGACACGTCCAGTGTCTGCTGCTTCCTATCCAGAGATAACCCCTCATATCACACTGGCAAGCTCAGGAAAGGCAACGCAGGATGCAATTCTACGAGCCATACCATCTACTTTGCATCCAATCACAGTCGAGTTCCAGAAACTTGAAGTCGGCGATCATTATTTTAGGTCTGTCTTCATATCTGTGAAGAAGACGACCGAACTCGTTGCGCTGCATGAACATATTATGGCCGCGCTTGACAGGGATGGAGCATCGCCTTCAGCCCCAGCATTTCCGCACATGTCCATCAGTTATATTGCAGATGAAGATGGGGCTGCTGAGCGGAAGAAGGCCGCTGATGAGCTGCGGGCTATCACAATTGTTGAGGGTTCAGAGACGGGCACAGATGGCACAGAAACAGTTGTTCTTCGATGTGAGGACTCTGAGGAAGGGCGTGTGTGCCTCGCGAGCTTTGAAGGCACAGAAGTGTGGATCGTCCGGTGCGAAGGACCAGTCCAACACTGGCAAGTGTTACATAAAATATCAGTGACACCAGACGTTGAGGACTAGGTTCATGGTGACAATAACGACGAGACTCCATTACTGCAGTGTAGGTTTGTTACATGATATATGAAATAAGGAGTTGTGGTGATACAATTATTTTTCGAGAGATTGGTTGCGAGGTGCGAGGAGCGATTGGTATGCGGACTAGATCAACGCGAATGAAAGTACGAGGCAAGCGAAGCTGCCAGATCAGCAGAACGAAAGAGGACGAAAGAGCGGTACGACAATAGATCGAAAGGACGGAAAGTGCGGTGGACCAAAGGTCTTAAATATTACATGACAATATTAATGTCTTCTGTTGTGAAGGGCAAGTGTTGATGTATATCAGAAAGTTATGAGATTGATTTTCGGTCGTTGTCACTGTGATCAGGGGTGAATGAAGATGATGACGAAGCTGATGGTGGAGGTTCATAAAGTGGAAGAGGAGTTGAGTAATCGATCTTGCGCTCTCCATTTGAGTAGAAGAGCTGAGAGTATGCGGGAAGACTCTGGCTGTACGGAGCACTTTTCTGGAGTTCCATTGCGTCCACAATGGTGCGATCGGTAGCGGACGGATTTATTAGTGGGACAGCCACCCGCACATGCTGCATGGGCAGTGAAAAGTGGAGGCGTTCACTCACAGCCTCGCCGTCGGGTTGTTCGTAGACACACCGGAGCGCAATGTGCATCATGTGGCACACATTGAAAAGAGGGGTATTTTCAGATATGCGACGACTGCGGAGCCCAGCCCAATCCGATTGGTGGGGCTCTGGTGCCAAAGGCACATTTGCCTCGAGCACATACCAGGTCTCTGATGGAGAACGAGTGGTCGCATCGCCCCTTGGAGAGTCATGCACGAAGACGCGACCGTCACCAGAAATAACGTATTTCGCAGAATTCGAGGGATCGAAGAGAGAAAAGGAACGAGTTGAAGTAGATTTGGAGGGATATGGAGTCATGAGAAGGCCGACCTCATACAGTGTATGCACAGGA
This sequence comes from Suillus weaverae, assembly GCA_016767475.1. Classification (NCBI taxonomy): domain Eukaryota; kingdom Fungi; phylum Basidiomycota; class Agaricomycetes; order Boletales; family Suillaceae; genus Suillus; species Suillus weaverae. Next base: position 503,722 of record MU179298.1, read on the forward strand.
TGTGCTTTCCGAAGGGGGAAAGAAGGAGGTTGTTGTGCCCTAGGCGGGACCATACATCGGGCTATGTAATCAAGAGGAGTCGTGCTCCTAGATAGACGTGTCGTTAGCACCACGAATATTAGATAGACAATAATGCAGCACACCTATACGTTTCAATCTGTTCAACATCAACAGTGAAATCAGTTATTCGAAGGCGCTCTTGCTGAGAGCCGTCCAGTTCATTGCCTTGTAAGCGCAGGATGAGAGGAACGGATATCTCATCCAAAGTCACTGCGTTGGGAATGGACGCGACAACCTGAATCTTCTTCAGGATTTCAGGCGGAATAGCTGTTGTGCCTGTTTCTGTGTCATCTTGCCCTGATTGCACATCGACAGTAAACAATGCCATCGGGAAGACAGAGGTAGAGGACGAGGACGAGGAGGCGGAAGGAACCTCGGCTAAACGAGCGAGAGTGACTGGACATCTTGGCGCATTGATTGTGTGAGTGCGACAGCTAAAAGGTGAACAAAAGTTACTGAATATGGAGGAGCTGCCATCTTCAAGATAGGTAAAAGTTGCAGTAGCATACAAGGCGTAGCGCGTCCCAGCTTCAACTGCACTGCGATCTCCGTACGTAGACGTAGTCGGCAACCAGCCAGGAATAGGGATGTCAAAAATGACATTCCAAGAGCAAGGCTTATTGAAATCTTCGCGCCCTTCGTTGGAAAGGTCGACGGGTTCATTTACAAGCTCGCGAGTGATGGAGCAGAGTCGCAGAGGGGCATACCCAATATCTGGGGTGATTATTTCGGATTGTCCTTCAAATGTGACGGTGAGTGACTGCATCAAAACACGCGTTGTGCTCCGCCGGCGCTGGAACATAAATGAAGGTGGACTGAGCGAGATCGACACATGGCCTGCCAGAGAGAAGGCAGATCTAGCGAGGTCTATCAGCACGAGCGAGACTTTTGACTTCAGTTCTAGCTCACGAAAAGTCTGGTTCACCATACAATTCTAAAGAATCTGAAAACGGGATGATGTCTATTGACACAGGCATATCAGCTGTCTACAAGACAGTAGGCAAGGGGTATCTGTAAGAGACTGGGCGTATCAGCGACTGGAGCCAGGAGAACGACTTCCCACCGAGCGACGGATATGAGTCGTTATATAGGATATAGCACTCGGTTACACGCACCCACACATAGTCCAACCTGCGCTTCTAAGGCAGAACAAAAGGCGCGTGGCCCACTGTCTAGAACGGCTGAGCTTCGGCATCAGCTAAAATTTGTCAAGGCACGCTATCATGGTCAGGCAGGAACGTTTGCTCAGCCAAAGATTCCTTTTGTCTCGTTAAACCGGTTGTTGCCTTTGTGAGCGTACAAAGGCGAGAACGAAATAGGCTTGATGGCTGTGCACCTCTCAAAGTGCGAGACAATGGAGAAGCGCTACTGCCAGAGCGCTAGAGAGCACAAATCAATCCGTGTAAAGAAAATGCTCCAAAAGCAGGAAGAACAGAAAAATCTGCCACGTAAATGTCGGATACAGGTCATCGCAAAGGCGAGAAAACGTGTGTAACGCTACAAAAACACGTAGATAATCATCCAGAGATACAATATAAGCACGCCAAGTTGGTGTGCTCACCGCTCGGTACGATTGCGAGTTGATGACACGTGTAGGCGTCTACGCGAACACCTTGGATACTGCCAGTGCATCTTCGTCCCTCTTACGAAGCACTTTTCTTTTCGATGTCTCCTCCTGAGCTTCTTTCCGTTGACGGTATTTGTCACCTCTAGCATGCCTGACTACTGAGCGCATGGAAGCAGGTGTAACAAATTCTATTTGTGAAGTGAGTTCGTGAGCAAGGAACATATTTGCTCCAGTGTACGAACCAGGATTGGAATAAACAGTTGCGCCACCAAAGGCTCCTTCAAAAATACGGATGGGCGTCAGCACAAATCGGGGGCCAATCTCAACGAGAGAGGTTTGAGGCGGGCCGTTTGGCTGCAACGGGTCCTTTTCCATTATCTACGGAGAAGAAACGGAGTCAACGCTTGGCAATAAACTGAAGAAACCGGCATACCTGGAAATTCCGGAACCAGATTTTGTTATCGAGGATAGAAAATGTTAAAACGTGGTCGATAAACGGTTTGGCTTTCCGAGCCAGTGGGGGAACGCCAAAGATCTACGTGGAGGAACGGAATATGATCACGCGTCAGCATCCTACCTCCATTATGGCCCATGAACGTACATGCGTGAAAACCTCCTTTGTAAGCTTTCCCCACTCCGTTTCATCGAACGCTTTGTCAAAGCTAAGAATTCCTCTGCTTCCTTTTAGACAGTTTCCTGACATCTTCAGTTCATCCATCGTATGCACGTTTTGAACGTGTAATTTTATGCTGGGCCCATTTGGTGTTTTCGTAGCCCACATGTACAGGTCTTCATGTCTCCTTGCTTCGAAGTAGAGCGTGTTATTGCAATTGTTCAGGTCTGCTATCTCAGGCAGGAGATGCAGCTGTGACTTCGAATCAAGTTTAGAATCTGAAATGAATTCCATTGAGAACTGATGAAATTATCAACAAAAACATCACATTACCTTTTTTAACATGAGGTAGCAGAGTCTCAAGATCGTTCATGAGATGTCTCATGCGGTGGGTGATACCCCGAGAGGAGAGTAGCAGGACGCGTTGTTTGTTCCTCTTCTGTTTAGGTTGCTGAACGCCGTTATCGTCGACATCGATATCGTCCGCTTTTCGTTTGCCTTTACCTTTGGCATCGAGCTTCGCAGCATATGCTTTTTGAGCTGTAAGGAGTGGGGCCATCTAGTTGTCTACAGCTGGTGTGGATTCAAAGACAAGATTTTCACTAAGCTAGGTCATGGTTTACGTAACTATCGCACCATAAATACCAGAAAGCGGGACAACAGGGCTAGAAAAAAACATTATGGTAAATACTTGTTAGGTCATACCAACACCAGCGGCAAGCAGAAAATTTGCTTGACTAAGGACCAAAGACAGGAAAGGCGACTAATGTACATATCTGCGTTGTGAAAGCGTTGATCTTTTCACAGCCATAACATCAAAAAGGAAAAGGAAAAAAAAGAACAGCAAGCATGCTTGAAGATTTGTCGACAATTGAAAACATTATAGCAGTGCAAGAGTCCCAGGGCTCGCAGTGCGAGTTCAAGAAGATGAAGTGGATGTTCGTAGCTGCTTCTGCTTTTCTTGTTCCAACCGCTGAAACAGCTCACGCGTGAGGAAATTCTCCACATTATTTAAGCAGGGGCAACGTACGTGATACAGCAGTTGTACTGCCATCTGAATGTTCGCAGGCTGTCCAGTTATAACAACCAAACGCTCATTTTCGTTACCTGGGGGCGCTGGAGCGCCGTTGAGCCCGGCACCTGGTTCCATGATTTTGATCTGACTAGCGCTCATATGCCGAATTTCATTGATTTTACTACCCCCCTTCCCAATAATACAGCCCACCAAATCATTGGGGATGTATATTTGCTGTGTTTGCAGCTGCTGTGGTGGGTTAGGGGGTGGGGGGCCACCGTAAGGCTGCGACGCGTTCGCGTACCCTGGCACATATGACGAGCCAGTATACGGAGGTCGTCGAGAGTAACTGGAGGGGCGGTAACTAGAATGACTGGAGGACGAAGAAGGCATGCGCTCTTGCGCTTCAATAAGGATATTGCCGATGTAGTAGGTTGCTATATGGATAGCATCCGCAACACCTGCAACGCTCAGGACTCGCTACATTCACGCAAAACAATTAGTTGCTGCCTTGCAATGAAGTCTTGTACTGTACCTCAGTCGAACCGGGGAGCATACCCTCACTTGCATTCAGTCGTGCTCCGCTGGCATCTTGAATTTCCTTGATTTTTGAGCCTTGTTTCCCTATCACAGACCCCATGCGCGAGTTTGGAATCATGAACTTGATAGTTACCGCACGGCTTCCAGGAACTGAAGGTACATCGAAGGGTTCGTCATTGATCCGTCGTACAATAAGACCAAAAGCCTATAAGTTTATTATGATGAACAAAAAGAAATGCCAATAAGATGTCTGGAGCTTACCTTGGATACAGCATCAAGCGGCCCGCTAACATTGAGAATTCTCTCAGGGTTACCGGGAATGCTCTCAGAGACCATAACACGAGCTCCACTCTTGTCTCTGATCTCATTGACATGCGAACCACCCTTTCCAATGATGATTGACGCGTCCTGTGTAACGATCAAACAACGCATATGAATCATGGCTGAGGGAGGGGCGGGAGCCGAGGACGAGGAAGGTGGAGCAGACATGGAAGTTGATTTTCCGGCCTCTTCAGAGCGAGAATGGGACTCGTCGCGTCGATTGTCGAATGAAGTTTCCTTGGGAGAAGGAGTAGACGCAGTAGTATCTGCTACGGATGCGGGAGTTTCCGTCATGTTCACATCGCGAGTCATAGACGTAGCGGTTGTTGAACCAGAACCCTGGTGTTTGTCAACTCGTGAGTCATCCGCGTGAGCCGTAACGCCTGTGTTAGCACGCTTGTGATGCTTCTTCTCGTCAGAGTCAGAAGGAGAGCGCGACCTCTTGCGATTGTAGTCTGCTTCTGCCATTTTCGAAATTCAGCTCAAAAATATTTTTTGGTTAGGAGGACGGGATTCTGGAGTGATGGGCTTGATAGTGTGGTATCGTATGGTAGTGTGGTTTGAAATGTCTGATGGGGGACGAGTGGACGTGGTGAGGAAGACGGATTGCGAGTTGGATACGGATTGAATAGTACTGAAATTGACATACCTCCTTTACAAGTTTTATACAACGAATAATTGTTGTTTACTTGAAACCAGCTGCAGCCAGGTCTCCTGTAGGTTCTACGACACAAGAAACGACAGTCTATACGTTGGCTTGGGTTTCTTCAACTACAAACACACCAACACACCACAGCCACAACAAACCCAACCTTCTAACGCAGACCATCCTCGACATCTTTTTTTTTTTTTTGACCAAGGATCAATCCAACGTGAGGTCACAATGGCTGAAGCGCGCGGAAAAGCATGGCCTCTTGCAGATGAGGGCCTAACCAACTCCGTAAGTTTTCTCAAGAGCTCATCAATAACGACTGATATCATGGTATCGTAGATCTTGGACTTGGTCCAACAGGCCGGTCAGTACAAACAACTAAAAAAAGGCGCCAATGAAGGTGAGCAACGCCCAACCCCTTCTCCGTTCCCCGCATCTGATGTCTACCTTCACAGCGACTAAGACCCTTAACCGTGGTGTGGCGGAGTTCATCGTCCTCACCGCAGATACCGAGCCCCTCGAAATTCTTTTGCATCTTCCCCTTCTTTGCGAGGAAAAGGTATGCTCTCTCTCAAGTTATTTGCATGTTGACTGCTAACTGCCAACCATACAGAATGTTCCGTACGTGTTCATTCCTTCCAAGGCAGCCCTTGGACGTGCATGCAATGTGTCTAGGCCTGTCATTGCTGCCAGCGTCACGACTAGCGAGGCCAGGGAACTGCAAAGCCAGATCCGCAATGTCAAGATTGCGATCGAAAAGTTGATGTTCTGATATTCTTATTGCGGAGCAAGACAGATAACTGCCGATATCATGGTTGTTGCATCATTTTTGGTATATCTCCTGTATTATTTGTAGCAACTAGATGTCGAACGAGTATCTTTTAAAGGCCACCTTTCCCGATTTTCCAGTAAATGACGAGAACTCAAAGACTTCTCTACCAATGGTGATTTCGCTGCTGTAATGCATGCTTCCAATTCTACAGATATTAATCCGCGCTCGGTGGTGATTCGAAGACATGGTCACCGCGAGCCAGAATTCATTAGGGAGGCTCACAGTAGGTCGCTTCTGCTTCTGCTTCTTGCGTCCATAATAAATTGATATTTTCACATATACAGCAAAATAAATAGAAACTAAATTGAATATACTATTTCTGGCCATCCCGCTCGGAGTCGCATTGTACTCTACTTTATACTCTTGCATGGCTAAATATGGTTGGTATGCAATTTATATATATAGTAAGCTATCATGAAAGGTCTTCGAGTGTCTGTGCAGGTCGAAAGAGTGCTTGAATGATCACGAAAAAGATATAGGATTCTAAGTATTGCTGATGTAGCAAGCTGCTGCGAGGCTGGGTTAGGGAGTTAACTGCTTACATAACACACCACTAACCCTTGTCCCTCACGTGTCAGCAGAAGCAGAGGCAAAAGCAGAAGCAGAAGCGACCTACTGTGAGCTCCCCTATTAATATCCTCTCCCGACACTATGGCATCAGTGAACCTGCGAGGAAAGTAGATAGCAATACAGTGCATTGCATAAAAACGTTCAGTCCTTGATCTGGACACAACGTGTTTGTATATATTTGTGCATGCCAAAAACCTCTGAATATTCTCAAATATATGTTTGACGTGTGACCTGTCACTCTGTATCATGTCCACACACCTCACGGAACAGCTACAGGAGAGGATTATTGTCTGGCATTTTCAGCAGTGGAAGACAGTTGCCGAAATAGCTCATCTTGCTGGGTGCAGTCAATGAAATGTCTACAAAGTTTTGAAGCTCCACTGAGATTTTGGACAGACCAGGAACCCATTTGCCCGTCATCGTGGCAGGCCTCGTATTCTTGACCAGCATGACCTCTCATTTATCACATCTATTCTTGATGCCAACCCATCCTTGTTTCTGGATGAAATTCAAGAGCGGCTCCTCGAAGCACGGAATGTTGAAGTCTCAATTGCCACACTCTTGTGCAGCCTTTGTCAACTTGCAATCATGCACAAACAGACATCAAAGGCAGCAGCAGAGCGAAATGAATTGCTGCGTGCAACCTGGCTGGTGGAATATGGGCACTTGCCAAAGGAGTATTTCATGTGGATTGACAAGTCTGGGATTGACAATCGGACAAACCAGAGACCAGATGGCTGGGCACCATCTGGAAGGGCATGCGTGTGACGGATGTTGTTCGTACGTGGCCAGAAATTTTCCATCCTCCCAGCACTTTCTGTGGATGGTGTCATAGCTCTAGACATTTTTGAGGGTGCAGTAAATAAAGAAAAGTTCATAGCATTTCTTCATGAGCAAGTTCTAAGTTCGATTGGTCTTCACACAGAGTACATACAGTATTGCTGCGTGAAGCTTGGCGTCCGATGGATTTCACACAGCGTGACAGTGGCTGCTGTGGTTAGGGTCAGAGGTTTGGCGGGGGTATGTTCAAAATTTACACCTGCCAAATACATACAAACACATTGTGTCCAAATCAAGGACTGAACATTTTTATGCAACACACTGTAAATAACAATATATAGTACATAATCACAAGAACTAGCATAATTCTGCTACCGACAATCACATTGTTATGTTTGGCCTTATAGAGGAAAGACACTTCCCCAATTTTCATATAAAATTTTATGAAATGCCATAACGAATTCCTGAAAGGGAGGTTCACAATAGACTGGTGACCAGCCCCTCTATGAGGCAAGCTGTCAATAGAGGGACTGGTAAAACTGGGTTTGAATTTGGATGCTGAGCGGATTCACAGGGTAACATGATGTCTGGCCAATGAGAAAATGAGTGGTTTTCAACGTGTCAAATAGAATAGAAAATAAACAATGTAATTTTCTGTATTGACGCAACGTGACACAACCTACACTTGCAAAATTCATGGACCAGCACTCACTCATAGAGGGCATCTGTGCTGCATCACTAGATGTGCTAGATCGTTTTGTGCATGATCTTATTCAAGACTGGCTCCCAACGAACTACCTTCAGACACTCAGTGATATTGACCGAACAGATGTGTTACGTGCATGCTTGATTGTGTTTGTTTTGACAGCAACCATCATCGTTCCACATCAATTTCAGCTCGAGGCAGTTCTTGCAACTTTGAGCGGTCAAGATAGTGTGATAACTGCAGGAACAGGCAGTGGAAAGACTTTATGCATCATTATTCCCATTCTGCTCTGCCCTGGCACCATCAGCATAACTATCTCACCACTCAAACAGCTCCAGGCCACACAGGTGATTTGGCTTGAGTGCAATAACTTTGTGCACATACAGAATATTCTATTACAGGTCCTTGAGTCTGCAAAATATGGTATACCTACACTCTCAATCAACGAGGACACTCCAGTGGATCCATCTCTCTGGGAGGTAATACCAAAGCTTGGTCATGTATTGTAATTTGTGCACTGGAGCTAATGCAGAACATTTGCTACCAGTCAATTCGTGTAGGAAAATTTACTCATCTCATCATTTTGCCAGAACAATTATTGATGTTCAATGGTCACCTTCCACGCCTCGCATGACTTCTGCGACAAGATCAGACCTTCACTCAATGCATTAAGCGTGTGCATGTTGACAAAGCTCACAGCATTTATATTGCAGGATTGTCACACCACAGCGAAGAAGTTTTTCGACCAGCTTATGGCAAGCTTGGTGAACTTTGTGTACTTCTTTCCAAGGGCACAACATTTCAGGCACTTTCAGCTACACTTCCGCCTCACATTCTCTCAACCGTAAAACACCAGCTTATGATGCCACCAGATCATATCTATCTAGCACTGTCAGTGAACCATCAAAATATTACCTATGCAACGACACCACTCATTGGAGGCCCTCACAATTTTGACCTCTTGATCCCAGCAGAGTATAGACCACCAATGATGATTCCAAAGACACTTGTATTTCACAATAATAAGCAAGAAGCTGCAGATGCAGCTGCATACAACGAGTCCTGTCTACCAAAACAATTACAGAATCAGGGAATCGTGAAACATTACCATAGCGACATGTCAGCAGAATACCTTCAGCAAACTTACGATGATTTCGCATCAGTCTTGGGCACTTGTCATATCATCCATGCTATGTCTGGAGCCTCAACTGTAAGAACCCTTGTCTGCCTCATTTCTTTCAACTGGCTGACTCTGCATTGCAATATGGAGGGTCTAGACATACAGGGTGTCATGATTGTAATACAATATGGCATCCCAAAGAACTTGTCGGAGGCACTCCAGCGGGGTGGTCATGCTGTGCGAGATGGTCATTTGTGTGGGCTTTACCTGATGATGATTGAGACATGGGCACTGGAGGCTAATTTGACTGAGGAGCACGACAACACCAATGATCCCGACAGACCATATGCAGCAACCATGCTGAAGAAAAACTCATCATAAAGAGACCGTACGGGATGCACTACACTATGATACGTACAATCGAAAACATGTCTTTGGGAGTTCTTTGTGAAGTATCTCAATGATCAGACACCAACAGGTAGTAATATTTTTTCTCATCAGCAGTCACTTTCCACTGACCACTGTGCTTCAGTGGATAGCACTCCAATATGTTACCATAACATGTTGTGACTGGCATCCTGATTCTAACTTCAATCTTTCTATGTATTTACTTGGCAGCATGCACTCATTAGACAGCACCAGTGATCCATTCTCAACTGCTCCTCTGAAATGCAAGCACAACTGACTGCATGACAAAGAGCTCTGCATACTTCTACTTGAGAGTCTACACACATGGAGGGCAGAGGCTCATTCAAATCATCCTCTTCGATCAGTTTGGCCCATTACGTGGATATGTGATGATGGTGGCCTTGAACTCCTCAGCAAGACACATCAAGACAATGTGAAGACAGTAGATGCCATTGTTACACTGTTGGAAGAGACTGTGGAGTGGGGAAAGGATTGTGGAGTCCAAATACTGAAGGTGATCACTCAGTTTGATGAGCAGAATATTGCAGCAGCTTCAAGTTCTTGGCCGGCTAAGAAAACTTGCACTGGAGCAACTACTATTCATGTATAATAACATTCAGCTATCCTCTGTAGTAGTACTAGCCAAGTCAAAAGCAGCCCTTGGCAACTCATCTTCCTCCTGTTCATATCCTTTGCCTGCCAGCATTTCTCACACCTTCCTATTAAAAGTTGAAAGTGTCAAAGATTTGAGTTTCTGTTCACCTTCAGCAAGTACATCTGCAATGGGCTTCACGGAATCATTATCCTCGCGATCTTGGTTAAATGCATGAAGACCCAGTTCATCGATTTTGTTTGCGACTCTCCATACAGAAGGTGTTGTGTTGGGGGTTGTGTGATTCAGGCCATGATAGCCAATACCAAGTGCATGTCTGACTTGCTTTTTGATGTTTTGTAGTAGGGAAACGGTTGCGGATATGTTGCCAAGATGATCCCAAGTGGAGTAAATTCCTTTCACTGAAAAAAAAGCTGCATGGTATCATAGTACAGCTCATCAATGAAGGAGTACAGAACAGTTCAGATCCAAAGCTACACATGCCTTCAAAAATTTGATGAGGTGTTTGATATTGAGATTGATAGGCATGCAGTGTCCTTCAAGGCCAGTCAGGTTGACGAGTGCATTGTCTCGCATAATGTCCCTGTTGAAATAGTTGTTGAAAATGTCAAAATAATCTAAAAGTGAAAATGAAATTGCACGCAAATTCAGGAGTCCAGACCTTCTTAAGGTTGAAGAGAAAATGAAGGATTTCAGAGCAGTAGTTGTTTGACCTGGCTCTGTGGAATATCATTGCTAAGTTTCTGAGGATATCTTCAATGCGGCCCCAGTCACCATGTGAGATGGCACTGGTTAGCTCAAGAATGTAGAGAAGATCACAGGTAAGAAGCTGCAGGTTATGGTGAGCTGTGTCTGTGGGTTCGGAATCCTCGAATAGAGTTGCATGGTTTCATTTCTTCTTGGATGGCTCATGAACAGGTGTAGTGTGTGTAATGAGAATCTTGTCTGCGATCTCAAGAAGTTTGTCGGCAGTAGGGTCTGAAGAAGCAAAAACAGCTAATGAAAGATGCCCACACTCCTTCTGCCAAGCATTCACAATAATGCCTTGTAGAATTTGCATCAGTGTTGCCAGAAGTGTGTGATAGTCTGGGTGTTCGCATCCAAGTCGTGTTTGATTGAGTAGAGTGAAGAAATATGAGAGGCTACCAATTCAATGAATAGATCCTCGATGAACATGGAGGAGTGCCCAGACAAGATTAAGACAGAGGTGGAACAGGCCAAATCCAGGTTGAATGACTTGAAGACAAGTGAAGGGATTGATGTCTTTCACCTGTAGAGTTTTCGCTCCTCAAATGCAAGCATTGGTAGACTGGTCATTGAAACTCGGAATGGCTCGATCTGATAATTCATGATGTTTCATCTGCAGTTGATTTATATAGATGTCGTTTATGACTGCAATGTTTCCGGTGATAGAACTTTTGTCAATAGTCGAGGTATGCAAGGAGAATTGTTTTGTCTGATCACCTCGAGGCATTTTGCAACATTCACCATGATGTAGTGTTGAGCAATTGTAATCCGAAAAGTTTGAGCAATTGTCAAGCAGAATTTCAATAACATGAATGTGAAGTTGATATTGGAATGAATGCATCTGATTGAAGGTCGGATGAACATCAGAGCTGTATGAGATTTCAGTAGCATGGAGGGCACAGTTCAACATTGGTGAGAGATGCATATATTCTGGATTCCCATTGCAAACTTCATAAAGAACAGCAAAGGTTCCTGACTGAACCTTTGATGGAGCATCAGGTTGCTGTTCAATGAAGATGGATGTGCTTATATTAATGTTGTCATAGCACATCACATGTGGCAGCTGAACAAGATGTTGTGCATGTTCGAGGCACTGCGCAGCAAGCTTCTCAAGCAGTGTAAGGAGGGATGTAAATGAAATGGAAAGGCTGCATTTGTACAGGGCTTCAATGGTTTGCCTGGATGCACCATTCATCCAGAGAAAGAGCAGCAAGGAAAAGGCTATGATGTGAGCGCTGAGACACAAGTTGGGTGATAATCATGTTACACACCTTTGAAACAAGAAATATGTTCATTAATAAAAGATACATAAACATCAGAAAATGTAATGTATCATACAGTACTGCAGTCTTTCTTCTTGTTCTTGGCCACAGCACGATCCGTCTGAGCAGCACAATGCAGGATAGATTGCAGGACCGGCACTTTGGGTACAACTGTGTCTCGCATCATCAAATTAAGGTCCCATGTTGACAAGAACTCTGGAGTGATGGAGTCGAGCATTCCCCGAAGATCTTCCTTCACAGCATCCATTTCAGCACTGATAATTTCATAGACATAGATAACAGCATGGGGGTGAAACCAGTTCAGCAGTCGAGAGCGCCCTCGTGCATCGGCAATATGGTCCAACACCTGTTTCAGTTTGCCTCATGAGGACTCGTCCTTGAGATTTCCCTTCTCCTCCTTCGAAGAGTAGTATATCTGGTCATGATTGACAGTGAAATTGAGCTATAAAGGATCCACAATTGTAGACATAAAGTCAAGAATGGATATGTGCCTGTCTTGCAGAATCTTGATAGCAGTTTTGATGCACTCATGCCATGAGAGTCGTGGAGAAGCTGTACCTGTTGTGACGACCACAAAACCAGAGTTGAATGAATGATTCAAGTCACCATCGAGAATCATTGAAGCCTCAGAGCCTCGCATATTGAGTGAAGGGTGCGAGTCTGACTGGTCCAGGAGTTATAGAACAAGTGAGAATAACAACATAAAGCAATAGATACACAGAAAGAGCAATGAAAACAGTGAATGAAACTGCCCAGCAGCTGTTAGCGCACGCGACTGTTGAGGTTGAGCCAGATGCGACACTGTGACTGATGTACAAGACTTAGTTGGGACTTAGCAAAAACTTAGCAAAGGTTCACATGGTCTCTGATATCTCCAAAAAGGATTATCTGTCATGTTACCCTGTGAATCCGCTCAGCATCCAAATTCAAACCCAGTTGTACCAGTCCCTCTATTGACGGCTTGCCTCATAGAGGGGCTGGTCACCAGTCTAGGTTCACAACTCCGAAGCATCAAATAATTGACCTGAAGATATAAAGCTTTACAAAGCTTTATCAACTGTAAAATTTATATGGAATCTGTCAGAATGATACTACCTGAAGTAAGTTAGATAGAACTACCAAAAGTGCCAGTATGACAGATTGCCTGCAACTACCTGCCATTTTATCACCAGCACCAAATTATTCTCAACCTCAACAGTCATTTTGTGAAGCAAATTAATTTTATTTATATTCAAATACTACATATGTAGTTACAGGACAAAAAGAGAAACAAGGAAAGATAGCAGAGAGGGAATATCACAGGATGGATGAAGGGAGGGACCAAGGCCACCAAGGAACCACAAGAAAAGGCTGACAAGAAACCACAAGAAAAGGCCAACAAGGAACCACGAGAAAGGGCCAGGAAGGAGCCACAAGGAAAGGCTAGGGATGGACCACCACAAATGGCCAGGAAGGAACCATGAGGAAAGGCCAGGGAGGAACCACCACAAATGGCCAAGGAGGAACCACAAGGGAAAGGCCAGGAATGGACCACCATGAACAGGAGGAATGAAGATGCTGAGTTGAGAGGTGGTGGTAGTAGCAGTGAAACAAGATTGAAAGGAACTTGCATGAAAATTTCTGTCACTAATATTTCTTGCTGCATATATTGGTATATTCAGCAGTAGCAAAATTATTTCATCCTATATTTCTCACAGCTACAATATCATGGACTCATCAATTCACTGATGATGAACCACTGCACTACATGCTCTTATTTCTGCATGGTGATGCTGGCTAGGGCACAAACCCACTGCAAGATGTTCCATGGCTGTCACAAATTGATTGGTATTGAAGCCATCTACTTGCCAATGACAATGAACAATTCACCATCAGTGAACTGGACAAAATAGAATCACATATATATTAATATATAGTACATAATCACAAGCATCAGCAGAATTCTGCTATTGATCATCACAATATTGTTATATTTGACCTTGTAGAGGAAAGGATACTTCCTGAATTCCCTACACAAGTTTGTGATCAGGAAAAAACCTCCACATCACTCAAGCTCAAACTTCAAGGGAAGGTGGAGCAAATGCTGATGGTTGAGCTGGATCAACTCACTACCACTGCATCGGAAGTAGAGTACATATCATTGAAGCTAAGCATGAAAGTCATACCTTTGCACACCAGCCAGGGCATGTTCCTGCTTGGCACTTGCCTGATATCTCTCTTGTCATACAGCAGTGCACTTGTATGGCTTTGAGCCAAATCCCTGTTACTTCAGTAACAATTTTCCATGTGAGCATAAAGGCCAACATCTTGCAGATAATAATGATATATTCACCTGAGCGTGCAACCAGGCAATCACCTCATGCTTTGACTTCAAAGGCCATCTTTTGTATATATCTGATGTTTGTCAGCTATATATCAATTGGGAATCTGTGTGAAAAAGCTTTACCTGTGCCAGCAGTAAACATGTGTTTGCTGAGTAAACTCAATGAAAAGTTAAGCGTTCATTTTGGTTTTAACACTATCTCTTTCAGACATCTAATGATCATCCATCATTCCTTGCTCACCATTTTAAAAGAGTAAGGTGCATTGTGCCATGCATCAACACTATTGCATGTCATTGTGCATTACTGGAAGAGTTCTTGATGAGGACATACTGATGACATTTTTTTCAGATGTCTAATAATCATCCATTGTGTCTTGCTTACCATTTGAGGTGCAATGCATGTTGGACTCCACTCCATAGCCCCTATCTGGCTATAGTAAAGTTGGACACCAGACTTGTTTTCTGGACCTAGATTTTTGGTTATGGTTAGTTTTCTGATCTGGTTCTATGATGAGTTTTTCTGGATCATATGCACAGCTCCACTTACTTACCTGGACTTTGTGATGCAGATTTATCTTCATGTAGGATATTGTACAGCTACCTACTCCACATTTATTTTGTATAAGTACAGTCAGTAAATACAAGTTACAGGAGTCAAAATAAGATATCTATTCTGCCCTCCAGTCACTCAAACTCCTGTCCACTAAATTCCAGCCACTCCAGAATATCCTTTGCTCCACTGGAATTCCACTGGAAAATATCATCTGGACTTCTACCTGAAGTTCTGCTGGATTCCCACTACCCCTATTCCACCTGTAACCTTAAGAATGCACCATGTGTCAACACAATCTCATGTCTTTGTGTGCTGCCATGGAAGTTCTTGATAAAGGTATTTGGGACCTTGGTAGTTTAGGTTGTTGCTCCAGGGACAAGTGGCATGAAAGTTGACACATCTTAGAGATCTGCCACTTGCAATTGTGTCACAGAAGAGTCAGAGCTGTGAATAGATATTATATAGCTATAACATAGCATCTTAGCATGGAATTAAACAGTGAAGGGTCATGCATTGACATGAATATGTGTTTTAGCATTGTGCATCAGTGTTGTTTATGCTTCTTCATCCAACCACAACTGTATCATTGGGCAAACATTAGGTATCTATACCAATCTCTTAGAACAAAAGGAGGTGCTATGGAGAGCCTGCACACAAATAAAACAACCCTGCCACCTCAAGTATTATCATTGGGACTTTGGATTCAATTCAGCTTCCAATTGCTTTCACTTTGTAAGTCTGTGCTTACTGTGCCATGGTTGGCAGGAGTAGTCCTAACTCATGCTTTCAAAGTTTCAGCCACTCATGGTTTTATATGTCACCAAGTCATGACATTATTAAACTATGACAGCAAAAAAGTTTAAGATACTAAGATATTAACAGATATCTAGTCTGAATCAAAAGAAATGTTATCACAGTGCACCCTCTGCCTCGCAAGAGTGTTTATGGACATGGTGGCTTTTGCCACTGCAGTGCATGGTATGTGATTGATACCATACCTGTTGTATAGAAAGTGTGATAAGGAAGGTACAAGAGTTTGTCTAGTCCTTTGCTGTCACCGAGTTGTGTCTATTTTCGTTGTTCTATTTAGTTTCTCACTTCTCAGATTTATCTTATCTTGTATTTATAGTGATCATGTGACCTTGTGTATGTTTCAGATTGTTTATTTTTGTTGTGGTATCTTTCAGCCACAAATTTTGTCAGCACATCATGTGACTGGTGAATTTACTGGTTTTAAGGCTGACACAACATGTTTAGTCATGCTTGGTCAGGCTTTGTAACAACATTTGGATTGACTCACCATAAATTGACATGGTTGGTCATGCTTTATAATTTCCTTGTAAGAATTACTCGATGTATGTAATGTAGATTACTAAAAGCTGATTCATCTCTCCCTTTGGCCTGGTATTCTTACCAATCCATCTGATGCAATCATGCTTAGTAAGGGGAATTCCAAAAGGTATAAAAGGACCCCTTTTTGCCACCCCAAAATATAACTTCCCACTTTAACACCATCTCCAATGGGTGAGATTATGTAAGAACTAAAGTGCAGGCCTATGAGTTGCCTTGAAGTAAGATTACTAAGAATTTCCTTTTATAGTTATACACTGCCTTACAGGAGATTGACTGTATACACTATATTATTTGATCATTAAAGCCATACTCATCACTGTCCTTATGTTGATTTGCTAAAGGGGCTTGTTGACATCAAGGGTTGACTTTCATTATTGAAACAATAAAGTTATAATGGATCCTTACTAAGGTTGACCATATAACTATTGTATTATTATCAGATAGTTGTATACCACAATTGCTATACAACTATTGTCATCATTATTGTATTAAACTAACAGTTGTATACCATGCTTGCTATACAACTTACTAACTGAACAGCTCACAGACTAGCTTTACAAATATTCATGCAAACTCTCCCTTTCAACAGAAAGTGAGACACAAACATTAGGAGAATACGACAAAGTCACAACAGACTTTCATAGGTTGAAACACAACCTACTAGGGTGAAACATACCTACCCATTTTTCCAGAACACAGACAGGAACCCAATTGTATTCCATTAGTGCTACTGTACAAGACAAGAAGAGGACAACAAACTAAATCCTCCCAAGAGCTCACCACATTATCTATCACAAAAACTAGGTCATAGACCATGTACTTTAGGACTAGCAAGAAGTCTTCAGTGTATAATAGTGTTGTCATTATACACAACATTATATAAGACCCTTAAGTAGCAAGACACCAGAACACATGTAATAGAACACCTGCTTGCTGACATCGCTGTATGGAACTCTGCTGACCTTCATATTTTTGAAGATTCAAAACTTATTTTTCTACCTTAAACATACATCATACCTGGGGTCCAATGGTAATTATTATTGATCAAATTATTGACTTGTGTTGGAACTACTCTTGATTGTGTGTTGAAACCTTAACTAACCACTGCATGCATGATGAGTATGTCATACATCAGTGAGTCAAATGCACTGATCTTTGATTTAGGGGCATAATTGAATTCCACCATCTACTACATAGCTTTCTATTGGACCAAGTCAGAAATTACATTTCACCATGCACAGGCCAGCATTGTAAGGTTACTGTGTGGCTGGTGAGTCAATGTGATTGTTCTTAGGGATAATTCTAACTGCATGTTGGCATAATTTCTATTAGCCCAGAAATGACACCCAAAAGATCATCACAATTGCATGTTAATGGCTCCTCTGACACCTACTCCAGTGCTATCACATAGTACCACTATGTCAGAAATTTACGAAAGCGGTTGCAATGATGTGATATTGACACACTATTTGCATGCCATTGAAATTAATTGAAATGTCTCCTGAAATGATAAGGTAATCTGATGGCTGAGTTTCAATATATTGCAAGTCCTTTGCAACATACATAGATAATCAATCATCACTAGTTATCAGCACCTTTAGTACACTCTTTGTGTTCTAGCGCATTCCTTGCTCTATTTTCCTACCTCAACTCTGTTTGTATACAGCTGTGCAATACTGTCAACTACATGGGCCCAGAGTGCTCAAAACATTGTAACTTGTGCAACCAGGATATCAAGCTACAAGGGTGGACCATCCACCAAAAAGCTTGCAAGACAAAGGCAGCCAAATGACAATGGAATCAGGTGGTTGTAGATGTGATTTGCAAGGAGAAAGGTGCATCTGTTATATCTTTGTCTTGATGTATTGTTGAAGCTGATGTTTAATTATATCAAAATACAGTGTTGGATTCGTCATCAAGACTTGACAAACCTCAATCAGCCATTCATATCCCTGTACCAGGTATGTAGTAGTATTTTGTTTTTGTTATGCTATCTACCGTGTTCACAAACTCACAGTTGAAATGCAAAATCATGCAGAATTCTTCAATGTGGACTTTGGTCATGATGATCCAGTGATTGGTCTAGGTGAGTCAACACATAATTGTTTTCGTTGATCTCACTAACACTTAGACCGTGTACCCTATTCAATACAGGCCCTTCTGCACTTAATGATCTGGAAGTCATAACTGCAGTCCCCACCTTCAACCAAGATGACATCAAAATTGAGTATCATCCAAGTAGTGGCATCAAGGCAAAGGTATATGGATTTGATAGCTTTGAGTGTCATTCCACAGAATTCCTGGTCCCCCCACCTGATGGCCAACCTTGGTGTCCATTCAAATCTTGGCTCAAATTTGAAATTGCCAAGATCATGCTTGAGGTCGGGTTTAACAACCAACAATCCAATTGGTTTATCAAGCTTTGTCACTGCTGTACTGTGGGCAAGGAGAAATTCACGTTCAAAAACCACAAGGATATCCACAACATGTGGGAGGCAGCCTTGCATTGCATTACAAAGGTGATATATCCTATTTCTATTTTGAATGAGTCTGACATAGTATGAAGTATAGTTTATGAAGGAAGTGATCTCAATCCCATTCGCTGGAGATGAGGAACTATGGGAATATGATGTACATTACTGAGACCTTTGGGAGTTGACTGCCGATGTAGGATTTATACTTACTCTAGGCTTGTAGAGGCTGGTTTTACTTACCTTTGTGTTTGCATTTTTGAGGCTTACATAATCATTCAATTCTTCACCACTTACCAGTATGAGTCTGAGTCCTCAGCAGAGTTTTGTCTTATTTCTTCTCCTCTGAGCCTTAGAGTCTAGACCAGAAACCCTTTAGGGTCAAATAGCAGCTAGGCACTGCAAGACCCAACATTAGTCTGCCTCACCAGCAGATTTGTTGTACCCACACCAATATGCTTTGCAATCCCCACCTCTTTCCATACTTCATGTTTGATGCATACCACCTCTCGAAGTTTGATGGTAACACATTTGTTTCTTTTGTTGATGAGCCTTTCACTGCATGAGATATCTGGGAGGTACAAGTATATGATGATACTTCGTAGTTTCTCATTGTGCCCTTATTTCATTGTATTACTTTGTAGTTGCAACTCCCACCAGGTGCAAAGCCAAAATTTTCAATGCTCTGATCATGATTGTTATGTGTTGCAATGCCTGACAATGAGCTTGAAAATGATGCTTGCAACAGCCATTTAAATGGGACAAAATTGAAGGTTTGAAATATTAATTCCATTTAAATAAAACTACAATTGCATTCTAATTCTGTCACAATTCTGTCACAATTTGGTTGCAATCACCCTGAAATCATGACTCTATCATAGCAACCTATTTAAAGACACTTGCTGCATTTGAGAGTTGAAATTGGAAATTGGTTGCAAGCCATTGAAATACAAATAAGGAAGTTCTGATATAGTGCTGTTTGTA
>MU179298.1:530928-553133 GCA_016767475.1 Suillus weaverae
GGGGGTACCCATTCAACTAGGTCCTTCCTAATACAGTCCATATACACATAACACTGCAAGTTCAAGGCCCTCCATGTCATTGGCATCAGTCAGCATGATGGGTGATGCCAAGAGTTCTCGATGTCCTACAGACTTTCTAAATGCCCAACAACATAGCCTGAAGGACTATAACAAAACACAACAAGAGGCTATTGATTAGGCATAAAAACACCTCATTATGGATAGTGTACTCGAGGGTTGGATTAGGAATGTGACCATCAGTGAGAAGGCTGAGATGGATCTCCATGTCACTGAGATTATCTCTCAGGCCAGTATAAAATTTAATTGTGGTACATGCTGATAACCACCCTCATGCACATCACAGCATGATTTGATATACATCATTACAGTATTGCTAGCCAGCAAATACCTCAAAGACTTTGTAACTGATGCCTTGATGAAGGATCATAGACAGCACATGAAAAGGGCTGAAAAATTTGTGTACTTATACAACCTTGAATCACCGTCAAAGATGTCTGATGTGGACTGCAAGTCCCACATGCACAAACAAAGGACAGTAATCTATGATTCAAAAAAGCCCTTTGGATATTATCTACATGGTATACAGGAAACTCCAACATCTACTGATGTCATCGTGTTTGCACATCCAGCTGTTAAAGGTGTTAATATGTTATACTGGTATGAAAGCAAGAAATCACTGCTCTGTGATGAAGAGATGAGGTCATTGATCTCAATCACACCCCTTCCCATGCTCTTGGGGTCAGCAGCAGCAGTGAGTGAAATATATTCTGGTGTGCATTAGCTGACTCCTTTTCATGATTTTCAGACAAAGTGTGTCATCGATTGGTATGTTGATGATTGACTCTCTGGGTCAAACAACATCCTGTGGTACTCTATCAAGCTATATTCCAGTAAGCAGGACTTGATTACAAGTGTGATGTTGTATTCCCTCCAGACAGATATACATGGGGAGTCATTTAAGAAGCATTTATTAGATCTTCATCACAAAGGGCTGTAAGTTTCTCATTATGGCAAACATGGGTACCGTGCTCATTCTTTTGCAGTCAGGCTCTGCACAAGATGCTGAAAATTCCACCCAAAATTACAATCTACATACCTGTGACAATGGAGGAGTTGAGCATACCACGCCCAATACCATATGCTGATACTTTATCACTGCCTGTGCAAATGAGTGATCAGGCACCATCAATGGGGGTGCAACCGCAGATGATGGTATTAGCACAAAATCCAATGTCAGACTTGGATGTTGACTAGCTTAGACAGGCTGAACACAGGGGCCTCTGCATTGCCTAGCTTGGAGGAACACCCATGGCCTCCGGGTCAAGGTTGTTTGAAGAGTGTTTCAATATATAGCCATTTCAAGTTGAATATCAAATCAAGAAGTCAGTACAACCATTGACTAGGCCTTCACCACACCTACTAAACTTTAGCTACCATGTAACAGGCTCAACTTGAATGTAGTCAGCCTAAGCCCAAGCCCAAGTTCAAGTTATACTATATACTCATTCACCACCTTCAGAGTCCAAGCCTTTGCTAGTTTTCTATGCTTATTTTCAGAGGGAAATGAGAACAAGCATTGTGCAAATGCCATATATAAGTCTCTACTGTTGTAAAAAAGGAAATTGTGGTTTACAACAACCAAAGATCATGGCTTGTATAGTATTGAATGCAAAGAGACCCACATTGAGTGACTTGGGCTAGTTGTGAGATCTAGTTCCACATGATTAAAGTTTTATGGGCACTGATTCTGATTTGAACAAACCTGTACAAATTGAATCCCAAAACCTATTTTCTCAAATTTTTCATCACAACAAAACTCATTGTAATAGTGCCAGTGCTAACCCTTTTACATATCATCAGACCCGATATTTCACTACTGTTCTCGCCTGTACACCTCCAGACTTTCACGTACTTAGTTAAATAAGGCTAGGACGACCACATACCATACCATCTAGTAGGAGGAAGAATTCCCTGATACTTGGTCATCCTATGCTGAGTATATAGTTGGCCTTAGTCAAATATACTTGGTTGTCGTTCATTTTGCCTCTAGACTTCACATCTAATCATTCCCTCATCATTCCCTTACCTTTGCACACTAGTCCTGACACTTTCCTTACATTTCCTACACTCTCCCATACTCTCCGCTCCCCAAACCTTCAGACCCGCTGATCTTTGGACATCGGACTTCACTATCTACCTTTGGACTTCACTATTTACCTTTGGACTTCATGCTTTGACCTTCGGACTTCGTCCCCTTTCATAATACTCATGAATCAGACTTACACTAGACAGCAGACCCCTTTAGGGTCAAAAACTCTTGTCTACCACAAGTGAAGCAGACTGGGCAGAGCAAAAAGACTCAACATACTGGTTAGGTGCATATTCATATATCCGCTCAATCAGGTTGAATACCCTTCAACATGCCCATTGCCCTGTCATACAATTGTCATACCTTTGTGGTGCTTACTTGCTTCCCCTTGGGTTGAATGCACTTGTCAGTCACAAGCACAGTAGACTAGACATCACACTAGACCAACATATCAACCCTTGTGTCACCTACCCACTTTGAAGACCTGGAGTTGAGTTGAGTAACCTTCACCAGACTATATTTTATAGTGGAATTCTGGTGGAGTGGAGGATATTCTGCAGGGGCTGGAATTTAGTGGATAGGAGTTTTAGTAACTGGAACACAGGATAGATCTCTTATTTTGATGACTGTTACTTGTATTTACCAACTGTATATATACTAAAACAATATGGAGTAAATAGCTGTACAATATTCTGCATGAGGATTAGTCTTCATCTCAAAATCCAGGTAAGTAAGCAGAGCTGTGCATAAAATCCAGAAAATGAGTCCTGCGTCCAGATCAGAAAACTCTACTATAGCTGGATAGGGGCTAAGGAGTGGAGTCTAACAAAGGGAAAAAATGATTTATCACATCCATACTATCCAAAAGGGCAAATTTCTAATATGTTCCAGTGCCAGTTGGCTATGACTACTTAAGACAGACATTGAAGCTTCAAGGATCCATCCATGAGTAAAAGGAAAAAAGATTGTTGAGTAAGTTTTGAACCTGCAGCATGTTTCTGTCCTGTCACACTTACCAATTGACTATGACAGGTCAAGATGGATGTCAACAAGCCAAAGAACATCATGCATTGACAGTAGAATCACATAGGATTACCAGCCATTTGCCAATGCAAAATGAAATAAAAAGATTAGTTTGCCTTTAATTCAATGGACATAAAACAGGAATAAGCAAGTCAGGGCCATGAGGTGCAGTGGCTGTGTGAGTACACATGTAATAACACTGCAGACTGCTTGAGTCAATGAGAATAATGAGCTATGCACCAGTGGGGTTAGGCAGGACAGGACTGGACATAGGATTGAACGAGTGTGCGCAAAGTCCATTGGGTCCAAAGGTAAAAATGTCGGATCTGATGCGGAGAGCATTGGAGATGGTTAGGATGAGTGCAGATTTTAGTGGACATACATTGTGTGGATACTGACTCACTCTGGGACTGTGCTCTACAGCGTGAAGCATGGGAATGCAATAGAGGTGTATTATAGATGAAGGCTCAAAGGTAGTAAGATGGTAGATGGTGTGGGTGAGGAATGTTGTACTTTGGGAAAAGTAATTGATACTAGTGGGCTAAGTAAAACCTCTGGGTGCAAGTGTTCAGAGTTGTCCCAAGGAGATTGCTACTGAGAGGGTTCCTGCAAATATATGGAGGGGAACTGATTGCTGAAGCTTTGAGCTTGATTTCCTATAGCATGCATGAGAGCATGAGTTACTGAGTGAAGAGGCAAAAGTCACGTGATAGGAATAGTGTGCACACAAATATGAAAGTCGCGCAATATGAACCAGTTTCAGAGAAGTCAAAGAGAATACAAGTTTTCACTTGAGATGAGGCGCCAACTCCAAATTAGACAGAGAATGTTCTAAATTCTAATTCCAACTGGTACTGAGACAATGGGTGGAAAAGTAAAGTAAAGTATGTAAGTCAACCACTAGACATGCAATTCTAGCTAAGTGATTTTCCCAGGGCACAGTACCAGACTGGGATATCAATAAGTACAAATGAGGGATGAGCACATAGGTGACATATAGTGATGAAATATGATTAGTTATTTTTATACAAGGCCAAGACTCACCTATGAACTATAGAATGAAGGGACAGGACATGCAGACAGATCTAGAAAGAGTGTGTGAGCATGCACAAGATAGCGTGAGTGCATGCGATGTCACATGATAGTGCGTTGTGCTGCGTATGACTACATAAGTGCACGGATGATGGATAGATGCGAGGTCGAAAGGAATATATGGGTATATGAGCCTAGGAAGAGACAAATCTCTACAACGGAGTGTTAATAGCTTGTAAGTCTAGCTACAGGCATGATGAGATGAACATAAGGTGGTGAGAATGTTCAAAATGTGGAGCTATATGTGTGCTGAGCTGAGCCGAGTATGAGATAAGGTATGTAATGGGTATGTAGGTCAGGGCCCATGCTATGATATGATGTAATAAGAGATAAAATGGAAAAATGCTTACCAGTGAGACTTACTAGACTCTGGATTGATGCTCCTGGATGAAGGATGACAAAAGCACGGAAAAGTGTGTGTGCCTGTGCATCACTAAGCACAGGAATGTTGTGTGCATGTTGTGCAACGTGTGGGAAAGTGTCACCTCATGTCTCAATAGCTGGGGATAGCATGGGGAATTATGCTGTGAGTTCATGCTGTGAGCTATGAACATATGAAGTGCAGTATAGGGCACTGCAGGCATATAAAGGTGCAACTCTCTATATGAGACTTCTACACAAAGTTCTGCTGGATTCCTACTACCCCTAATCCCTTTACTCTACTTGTCACCTTAAGAATCTTGACATTCACTAGCACTCAAGTACTTATGGACAGTTCTTTGGAGGTTCATATGAGCATTCTGGTCAGAGTGGTTACTACAACAGACAACAGAATTGAAATCTGTTTCTCTTCAACAGTGTAGGTTCAAAACCTGCCAACAGCAATGTTTTTTCTATTGGAACATCTTGACATTCACTCATGAATGGTTTCATCAGAGGTTCATCTTAACTGGACCTAGCCAAGTGGTCACCACAACAGATTCAAAATCTGTTTCTCTTGGACTGTGTAGGTTTGAAACCTGCCAAACAACATTTTTTTTTCTATTGGAACATTATGTACCTTGACATTCACTCATGAATGGTTTCATCAGAGGTTCATCTTAAATGGTCCTAGCCAAATGGTCACCACAACAGATTCAAAATCTGTTTCTCTTGGACTATGTAGGTTTGAAACCTGCCAAACAACATTTTTTTTTCTATCACAACATGCCTTGAAGATTTGCTCATGATGATGATTTCTATGAAGGTCCCTCTTAACTAGATGTAGCTAAGTGGTTACCACAACAGAATCTAAATCTGTATCTGAGACTGTGCCAGTACTCAGTGTAGGTTTAAAACCTGCCAATATGACAAGGTTTTTTTTTCTATTGGAACATGCTTTGAAGATTCACTCATAGATGGTCTTAGCCAGGTGGTGACCACAACAGAATCAAACCTTATCAGAACATGCCTTGAAGATTCACTCATGGATAGTTCCTTGGAAATTTGTTTGCACTGGTCTTAGTCAAGTGGTTACCAGAGTCAAAATCTGTTTCTCTTGGACTGCATAGGTTCAAAAGTTTCCTCCTGACCACAATGTTTGTTTTTATTGGAACACACCTTAACAATCACTCATGAATGGTTTCCTCAGATGCTATCTTCAGTGGTATTAGCTAAGTGGCAAATCTGTTTCTCTTGAGCTGTGCAGGTTCAAAACCTGTCAAATGACAGTTTTTTCTCTCTATTTGAACACACCTTGACACTAGGGGTCAGCATTGCTGACTTATGACCATTGCAGAGTTGTATTTGAGAAGCATGGTATTGAAATATCATGCAAGTCTGGCCAACTACTTAGTTGGTGCAATTCCAGAAGTACAAGTAGAGAAAATAAAATGACCCATTCCCAGCTCATTTCATGCACTTTCAAACTTTTGTGGTCATACTATGTAACGAACATTACAAAGTCATACATAGCTTTTTTGTTTCATCACTATTGACATTACATACACAATGCAAATTGAACATGTCAGGCTATATCCCCAACTCCCATGATTAGTGGGAGAAGAGTTTTATCAGATGAAAACATGTCCTCATTTCTGTCAAAGGATGTGTTATGGGAATATGTTGATGTACATAGCCTGACATGTTCAATTTGCACCACTTACTATTACTCCCTATAATATATCCATGGTTGCTAATATGCAAATATTTATAACAATTCAACATTGTGCTCAACTAGCCTTGAAAACATCTAAGCATATGCAGGATACCTAGAAATGATGTTTCATACATGTAGAATAAAATATTCTTGAATGTTGCAGTTGTGAGAGATGAAATAGTGGTAATTTATCCAACATAAATCATCCAGATCCTAAAAATCCTACAAGGGAACTTTTACCTGGAGCATAAAGAACACCTTATTGGGATGTCATAAAGCTAATTTGATAATAATTGCTTTCTTGCACTGAGGTGCTACATGTTGACAATAAGAAGAGAAGTGAGTGTCTGCATGGTACAAATTTTGGGGGATTAGTCTCTAGAGGAGTTTCTTTTTCCTTTTTGACTCTTATCACACCTTGGCACCTTCAACACCTTGTGCAGTCCTCTCCATAATCACTATAACTGGTTGCTTCTCTCTGCCTTGGACTTCTTGACATCTAATACTCAATTCGTTCTTGTATGCAGTTTACCTCAGCATTCTTTTCATGTCTGCTGAGGTATGCAATGTTCTTGTCACTCATATTTAGTTTTACTAATGTGTTACCTAGACTTACTTTGTATCTAGATAGATATTAAGTATAGTGTTGCTTTTATATCCATTGAGACTTACTTCATGTCTAACTTCCATCACTATAGTGTTAGAATTAATAACATATCTAAGAGCATGATATCTGATAGGGGAGATTCATGAATAATTCAATATCCTCCTTAGCACACATAGCATTTATCTTCTGCTTTTGTCTCTATATTGTGCTGCATCATTTTCTCTAATGGCACCACACTGCAGGAAAGCAACACAAACAAAAGCTGAAAAAGATGTCACTCATGAGGCCAATATTGCAGCTGCTATTTAGGCTGTCAGAGAGAAGAGAGCTAAAAACCTCTTGGCAGCAGCTGGCCAGTTTGACATGCCATACCATACCCTTTAGCAGCATCCACAGAATCTCACAAAATCCTATTTAAAGGCTCACAAATCTCAACAGCTACTTACTGAAGGGCAGGAAGAAACACTATGTCACTAGTCAAAGTACCTGGCTATGATAGGTCACCCTCTGTCAAAGCACAACCTTCATGCAAATATTGGAGTTGAGCGAAAAGCTGAAGGAAAAGAAAAGATTCAAGGTTAGGGAAAAATTGGATTGAAACTTTCCTTACTTGTCATCCAAAACTTATTAGGAACTCAGATATGTCTTCTATTCAATACCTTTATAGGGATGTTGATCATATAGTGTTCATGCAATCAATAGATATAATCCAAAGACTGTCAAGGGCTGGTCATATGTTTAGGTGAGCAGCCAATGATGGGGCCTGAAGGATGTTAAGTTCTAAGGGTTTTAGTCTAAAGTAAAGCTTTAGCAACAAGTGGTTGCTAAAGAGTTCTATTGAAGACTGGAAAGCTTGTAGGGCTTTCAGAGAGAAGGTTTTGACACTGAGTAGATTCAAGTTTAGGAATATAATTATATGCCAAGCTTATACTTATAAATATGGAAAGGATCAGGGCAAGTCTGCCAGATTAGTGATACAAGGAATATGGTAGAATGCCAGCAAATGTTTATGAATCAGAGATAATCCAGAGAAACAGTGTCATGTATGGTATGTAATTCATATCATGACATGTGTGTATATAAGGTGATAAGGAAGGTATAATGAACTGTACTATATCCTATTACAAAGTGACCCTATCATTTCCCTTTGATTCATTGGTTTGTTTTTTGAAGTTTCTTGTCTTAGACTCAATTTTCTATGTATTTCTATTTCTGATGAATAGAGAGGCTTGGACTAGAAATGAGGAAAAGAAAACTCAGTCTTAGTTGGAAAGACTAAATTATGACAAGTCCATATCTAGAAACAAGAAAGAGAAAACTATGTATTGTTAGCACTAAGTATGTTGGAGAGTCATACAGTATCAAGTAGCTTACCTCAGTTTTAGTTGGAAAGACTGAGGGAAGGGAATGCTACAAGCACTGAATATTAAAGGATCATTGAAATGGAGAATAAAACATGAATGTGGATGAAACATGTATGATAAGGTAAATATGTATATAAAATAAATATATACAAAGGATGTATTGTGATACTCCCACTCAGACACATATCACCAGATATGGATGTGGAACTATTCAGCCAGGGTCTCATTTGAAGATGAGTAAAGAGTGAAGGAGTAGCAATAATTGCAGAAAAGATTTTGTGGCAGGGATTTCATGAAAATATTGGCAACCATATTATTTGTGGGTATGTATGGGATCTTGACAATGTCATCATTGATGAGATCACAGATGAAGTGATACTGAATACAAGTGTGTTTCATATGATCATGGAACTGGGAGTTTTCATGAGTGCATGGTATAGGTACTATAACACAGCTGAGGAAGCAGCTGCTATGTGTAGGATGAGTTTTGCCTTGTGATGTGTTCAACCCTTAGGGGAAGTGAAGTGAGCAATATCCACTGGTGCTGTCAACTCTAGTGAAGGCATGGAAACAAGGCACTATAGGCATATAAAGTGTGGCAACATTGCACTTGGAAAGTGGAAGTGGGCAAAAGTAGTATGCATGTGATAGCACAACTTAGGTAAAGTGTAGTGTTGCCGCAGCTCCAGCTTGTGGCTGGCTTTAGCCACAAGCAGAGCTGTAGGTAGCCAAGCCGTGTATGTAGTTATAGCTTATGTAATTAGTAGCCTGGTCTAGTCAATGGAGCCGCATTTAAGGTCTTCAAGCCAGCTCAAGCCATAGAATAATAATAATAATAGTAATATTAGTTACCGGTACAAGCACGTGTTTTGGGATACCTGGGGCTAGGGCCGTAAATATATTTTTAAACTAAAGCAAAAATAGAATCTGGAGGCAAAGACAAAGGTTGAGCACTAAAAAAGGAAGCTGTAGACTCGACTCACCTTCGAGTGATCATTCCAATACAACATACATACTTTTAAAATCAAAACATATCTGATTTCAATGGCCCCCAAAAAAGACATAAGTGTTTGCGTTGATGTTCGATCAAACACTAAAATGATTGTTAGATCTGTTGCAGCATTGATCGCGCACGAAAACTGATGGAGAAGGAGAAAGCTGATAGAGCGTCCCACATTTGAGCAGATGGAAGCGGTGAAGAAGAGGAATCTAGACTGTGCGATAAAAGTCAGTTACAGGGCAGTCTACAGTCAATCCTGTGCACAAGTGTAAGTCAGCCCAAAGGACAGCAACTGAGAAAGGGAATCCTCTAATGTATGGAGGGAGGCCTCTAATACTGGTTGGGGACTGAGAGGCGTGCGATGCGCGGTTCTGGCGACACGCGATATACGAGCGTGCGCAATTATGCGCGAGTGCGAAGGGTGGTGCGAGCGTGCGTGGCGCAAGTAGCACGCGTGATTTAACAAAGCGAGATGTAAGGGCTGGTGATATCCCTTTTGGATAGAAGTCTGTCTAAACCGATACGAGGCGCGTGATGAGCTGGTGGATATCTGAACTGAATTAGATTCTATGTCTGATGATAGCAAGTTTACAGTGGGAGTCAAGTGCAGGACAATCAATCCTCCACCAAGTCCAAAGGCATGAACTATATGTAGTGTTAAGCGGCGCTCGCAGCGCTGAACTGAACCGAGTAGTCTAAAGATAGAATAGTAGGTAATATATTAAGTAGCGCACACTAAGCGTGTAGTCATGCGAAAGGTGACGTGACGAGTTAGCCCAAAAGAGAAACCATGAGAAGGACACACCAATGGACCAGCGAGGACATGGAATGGATGGTTGAACGGGCACGCGAAGGTCCTAGAACAGGTGCACTGTGCGCGCGACGTAGTTTGAGCGCCCACAACGCTGGTCAAAATGCGATGGCGTGCTGATGCGCATGACTTGTCCTGTGGACCAGAGTTGATATGTGTTAGGGAAATGAGAGATGCTGAGGGGAAGTGCCTGTAAAGGCGCGAGTCTCTACAGCGGAAAGAAAGAGAGCTGCAAAGAGTGCAAAGAGATCAAGATCAAGATCAAGATCAAGACCAAGATGGCAATGTTGGATTCTGAGGATGTGTTGTTGCAGGTCACGAGAAGTGGAAGGAGATGGATTAGCGGTGTGACAATGTCAAGAGCAGACGTACCAAGTAGAGATCCTTCCTTGTCTTGTCATTTCGCCTTCATCTCCGGGCTGAATACATATTGTCATCTCACTTTGTCACTGTGTGAAACGACATTTTGATAAGCCTCAATCAAAATGATAAATGTGTCACTTACCGAGCGCTGGTCAGCTGAGTACTATCAGACCCATTCTCATCTCCTTTGGGTTCATCCATGATGCATGTCGTATTGCCCCGGTGAAACGTTCCTTGAAATCGTTTTGCGTTAGTTGATTGGTGAGGGACTTACACTCATATTGGCCATTCTACTCTGATAGCAAAGTGGGATGCGGGGTAGCTCATACCTGGAGCCACCCAGTGCACTTGGAGCACCTAACATGGGATCTAAGCTCGTTGATGATGGTCATGCGGGTAGTCCCACAAGTGACCCGGTAGGAGTCTGCAAGTCTGGTGTGCCATTGGAAGACACTGCCATGCCGAGGACGTTTGGAATGACTGGAAGAAGTGACTGCAGAAACCGGGGTATCATTTTCATTGTCTTCATTATTGTTGTTGTTGGTGTGGAACATCAAATGCAAGAGCAGCGTGCCATGTAGTAGACGGAGGTGAAGCAACTTGGGGAAGTTCTAGTGGGGGATGGGGCCACCCTTCATAGCGAGCATTGTGCAGGACTGGATGCGAGATAGTGGGATTAGAGGTAGGCCAATGGTATTGCCAGCTGCAGGGGGGACGAGTTGTAGAAAACATGGGGAAGGTGATGTTGGTGGTTGGTGGTTGGTGGGGCAATGGTTTAGCGATCATAAAGATGGGAGAAAAAAAGGTGCACCTGGTACTGAGAGGATTATAGCGCAGAAGATGCATCGTAGATACCATCACCTTCACGATGTCATAGATCATCAGAGCGAGGTGACACTCAGCAAATGAAAGCAGTGAAAGAGACAGTCAAGCAAGCAAAGAGAGAATAGTTGAAAATTGAAATCATAATACAATGCGAGAGACATTGCAAGATGCCAGGCAACCAGAATAAGTAAAATGAAGAGTAAAAGAAAACATCACATGTCGTAGGTAATAGGAACATCATCAATGTCATCACACTCCTCCTCTGCAATAGCTCTGAGGAGGGTGTCATATACATCACCTGTCATTCCGCTGCTGGAAAATGTCAAAAGAGTGTTAGTCTCATCTCCCTCGCCCAACACCTTATACTCCATAGCCTTTTGCGATGCTGCCCAACCTTTCATAAAGTTAAGTCGTTCTTTTTTTCACAAGAAACTTTACCACCTGCAGGGCCTCCATCAGGACCGGGCTGATGTGATTGCATTTCTTTGTGTTGGTTTCACTGCTGGACAAAAATACTCGCTCACATGGAACAGCAGAGGCCTGTATAGGGAGGTAGTCCATCGTGATACCATAGAGTGTTGGAAATAAGGTCTCCGAGACCTGGTGAACACATGGTCAATAAAGATTTGAATTGTAGAGATATGGGACACTTACCATCCAGAACCCAAGTATATCTGTTCCCTTGGCACTGAGATTACCCATGGTGTAGGCCTCAAATTCTTGCTCGACTGTTTGGGCGCCACTGTTGTGACATGGCAGGACACCAATATCAGGAAGTCCATAAAGGTGGGAGCCTAGCATGCGTGGTTGTTGCCGAGGTCTTACTTCATAAGCTGGAGACTCGACAGATGCTGAGCTGTTTGTGGTTCATTTTTTATGCATCTGCGTGTGCCAATATTAGTTCAAAGTTGCGTTGTTATAGTTTGACACAACATACCAGATCAATTATATGTTTCTCTACATCTTGAACCAGTTGTTCCGCCCAACAACTCCAAACCCATGACATTCGGACCGCAGGATCAACAACTATAAATGCAATTGTGAGCAACCAATTATTTGAAAAAGATACCAGACTCACGCATAGCGACTGCATAGGCATTTGTGGCGCCCAGCCTGTCGTCATACTTATCTGCCCAAGTCAGACCTATCTGAACAAGAGGGTCACAGTATGGGATGTGATCGGCCAAAGAATTCCACCGCTCTATCAATGTTTCAAATGCCGGATATGTACCACTCAGCATGGGAGTGCTTTCACCCAACATGCTTTGTTGGACAGCGTGGGGCGCCTAGTATATAACGATAAGATGAAACATTTCGAAGATGAGAAAACTAACCTCTAGGATTACTTCGACATCCTGTAAGAACTGCCAATCCATCGGACTCAACTTGAACTTGCTGATGGAGTGTTGAGTGGGAGAGTCGAAGAATAAATCTATTGCCTGGATGAATATTAGTTTATGACAAATGTTTCATGTGTGATGCCTTACCTGGCAAAGGGTTCATAAACAGTTGAGCATGATGTAGGCTGAATCCCAACAGGTTGCCTCATCAAGCAGGAGTGCGACAACAGGGAGGCATAGTTTCATGCCCATGTCATCTTGGAACCACTCCTTCTCGTTACCTGTGATGATGGTGTCCCTGAAAGAAAGACGTCACTGGTTTGATGCATGAACTGTGCACACAAGGTCCCTAGCTCTGCTGATAGCTTGCCTGGTCACTGCTTCAAGATACTCCGCCTTGATGATGGTGCGATCACCACTTACCCACTGTTCGGGCATGAGTGAAAAGTTGGCCTTGTAGTAATCATTAATAATATGCTTCACACATATGTTGATGATATGTGGGAAGCATGGGATTCAGCGTTCAATGGGGTCAAAATCAATGCCTCGGCACTCCAGTTTTTGCGAAGCTCTCGCATGGAAACTGATTGTTTGCAGTGTTGTCCAAGGTAAAGTGACCAGTCTAAAAAAAGTCAGAGCGTGTTACATGGTACAATTAAACACTGACCTTTTCAGTCACAGTGGCACGATCAGTAAGATGCATGATGACTCCTGCCAGCAATTCACCTGTGTGACTCCCTGGAACATGATGGAAGCCAATAAGCGCAGCCCTCAAAATGAGCATTGAACTCCAGTCGGCCTTAGTGATCCAGTGGGCAGTAAGTGCCATGAACAGGCAAAGGTTAGAATCTGACCAGAGGTCAGATGTGAATGAGACCTTTCCCTGGGCGGCCTAAAAGATATAAGATACTTGGTAGGGCTCTTGACAGCTGTAGACTTACTGCAAGGTCCTTCTTCAAAGCATTGAAGTATTCATGAAAAGCATCAATGACCAACTCACAAATTTTGGTATGGTGAAATATGTTGGTCTCATTCACCGATGGCCGCAGAAGACGGATCAGACGACAAAATTCCAGTTTAATCGCCTGAAGACAATTATTAAACATGGTGAGTAGAAAACGTACATTGACTCACCTGATCATCGGCAATAATGAATTTGACGATATGTTTGTGCAACTCATCCAGAGTAAATGCAGGCAGTATATCGTCTGGAACTGAGAGGCTAGTTCTGGGGAGTGGGCCAGGACTAGGGGGAGTACCAAGTGAGTCTAACGTGCAAGCCAGGTCCTTCAGCCTTTGACACATGGTTGCGACCGTCCAGCCTTCATCCAAAAAAGTCTTCAAACATGATGACTTTTGGAGGACATGCCAGTTCTGACACTCTGCCTCCTCCAGGTAAGTATCAGTATGGTCGATGAAGGCATGTGTATGACAAGGTGAAGTGCCTGTACTAGGAAGGTATGACATAACGTGGTGAGTATTGCTGACATCATGGATTGCTCTGGTGAAGGATGTCAGAAAAAACTATAGACTCCATACACGACACTCACTCACAGGCTTTGCAGATATTTGAAAGAGTGGTGGGGTCCTGTCTGAAGAAGAAATGAATATCGGCAGAG
Organism: Suillus weaverae; assembly: GCA_016767475.1. Classification (NCBI taxonomy): domain Eukaryota; kingdom Fungi; phylum Basidiomycota; class Agaricomycetes; order Boletales; family Suillaceae; genus Suillus; species Suillus weaverae. The sequence goes on from MU179298.1 coordinate 545,160, forward strand.
GATTTAGGCGGTTTTGATCGGCCACCAGTGGCCAGAGGATCAGTTGTAGCAGTATTCATTGCAGTCTGCAGTGGACTATGGCCTGCAGCAGGCCCAACTGCTGGCGCAGGTAAGTTGACCATTTCGTCCCCCTCATCCCCAGAGATGTTCTCAAGATGGAAGGATTCTCCTTCATCTGCACCATTTTCTCAGAATCAGACAGGACACTGATGATGCCTTTGAGGGTTATGAAGGATATTCGCATTCACTGCAGCAGCGATTGGAGCAGGAGCAGCAGTGATTGGAGCAGGAGCAGCAGTGTTTGGAGTGGGAGCAGCAGCAGGAGTGATGGGAGTAGCAATGGGAGCAGCAACAGGAGCGGGAGGAATGGGAACAACAGTGGGAACAGTGACAGTGATTCTGGCAGTAGCCCAGGCAGCGTTCTTCCATTGAGGAGGCATGTTGGTGGCGATGGTGGTGAAGATGATCCAACAGCAGAATTGCTGGTCTAGATATATCATGGCATCTGGGGAAACCCCAGAACATGCCAATATGCAGTGATCCTGAGTCCCTGATGGAAAGCCCAATGAATGATTGTCATGAGGTATGACTCTGCAACTCACACATGCTTCATGCAAGTCAAATCTGATTCAGCAGTGAGTGGGAGGTGAAAAAAACTCGCGCAACTGTGCATACCTGGAGAGAATCAACTCCGACTTGAAACTCCAGATTCCAGAGGGCCCAAAAAGTTGAAGTCGAGCACGTCTTCATCCTCAGGTCCAGTTGAATGATTGATGGAATCAAAACTAGATCTCCATTGATAAGCACTCAGTGAGTCGTTGTTATTATGTGGTGTGGCTGGATTGCCGATATTAATAGTTCAGGAAGTCACGATGAGTCCCTCGCAAGCTGCAAAGGTCATTTCCAGGCAGGGCTGCAGCCTGCAGGATGTTGATAGATAAGAGGCGCTGCGTGGGAGTTGAAGAGATTTTCAGATATCAATATATCCGGTTCAGTGGTTATTAATATATATTGCATCCGCCATGTAATATATGTACATGCTGCAAAACTCATTGAGAGAAATTGTAGGTGCGGCAAATCCTACTATATCACAAAGTACGCATACAGTGCTTGTACAAACTACTCTGTACATGTATCCAACAGCATCATGATCTACTTTTTTTCCGGTGTGGAGTTGAAGATGTTGCATGTAACAGGGAGCCATTATGTGGGCACAAACTTGGAATCACATTAGTTCGTAAGTACTAAGATAAATGAACTACTCACACACGAGTTGATCTGTGAAGCGGTGGGCATGGAGACACTGCCTCAATTACACAGGGTTTGTTGAAGAATGGAGGGGAATGCGTGATAGGTATTACTTCAGGCTGGCTTATATCCAGCAAGCATGCAGCTGGTGCAGGTGGTGTAGAACAAAGTATATGAAGCAGTGAGCAAAGGTGGTTATAGTCAGGATCCTCTGAGAATGCAAGTGAGCGCATGTAAATGAGAATTGTTGCAAACTCAACAGGAATTCCACAACATAAATCTTCGATGGTAGTGTTCACTTTGCGCGAGAGTATGGAAGCACTGGAAAGTTTCTCTTGGTCTTTGGTTAACCATGGAAGGGAGCCCTGCAAGAAGTATATCAACACGTACGTGAGTGACTCAAGATCATCACAACAACCTGGTTCGACTCCCAAGTGATTGTTGATTGACGCAAATGCAGGAGTGCCAGTGAGACATTGACCTTGGCGAAATGGTATATGGACACTGGTTGACATATTCCAGAATTCCTTCGCAATACCAAAATCAATAATGAAGGCGGTGTGCCTCAAATCGCCAAGACCCAGAACAACATTCTGGGGTTTAATGTCACCATGAACATAACTGTGCAAGTGAATATATTCGAGACATGAGAGCTGGGGAAAGGAGTTAGTGATCTGTACATGCAACTCACAGACCAACTGACCAGCTGATCTCCTAGATTTATGACAGTGTCAAGGCTGAATTTGCAGCTGTGCAAAAGGAAGAGACTGTGCAGGGATGGCCCAAGGAGATCGAGAACGAGAGCATAATATGTCGACTCCCTACCAAACCAGAGGGCACAGGGAATACCAACACCACCTTCAAGGTGTTTCAAGATGTTGTATTCACGCTGCATGGAAGATGAGTGGGCAATGGGTTCAAGTTTGATGGCAACTGCATCATCCTTTATGATGTTCCATGCACGATACACGACAGCCAATGGGGTCCAGATGTCAAAGTCAACATGTAGTCAGTAATCATGATAACACACCATACGAGCCAGATCCCAAAACATCTCCTAGCCTAAATCTTCCATCAACTCGAATGGGGACCTTATCCATAGTGTATACAATAGCCTGCGAGTAGAGAAATCCAGGGGATCTGACAAACAACAATGGAGGCAACAAAAAAGCTGTTCTTTCCACCCAACCACCGTGTAGCTTGAGCTGGCTTAAAGTGGTTCAAGCCACAGTTCATAAATTTTCGGCTTGTAAAAGTCATAGCTGGTTCATGTGGCTTATAAATCAGACCAAGTCAGTGATCAATGGCTTGGCTAATGGGTATCGCCGAACTTTTGGCAAACCAGTAAATACCAAACCAAAGCCAGCCATAGCTGAGCCGTGGCACTACTAGTAAGGTGTGAGGACATTGTAGAGAATGATCCCAGGATAAGCCTGTATTCAGACAAAGTATGTCTACTCAGTCCACACTTATCCTAACCATCTCCAATACTCTCCACATTGGACCTAACACTATCTACCTTTGAACTTGTTGGACTTCCTGTGCACTCATCCATCCTATGTCCAGTCCAGTCCTGTCTAACCCCACTAGTGCATAGTTCATTATTCCCATTGACTCAAGCAGTATACAGTGTTATTACATGTATGCTCACATGGAAACTATACCTCATGACCAATTACATATCTTCAGACCTGATGTTTCACTACTGTTTTTACCTGTACACCTCTAGACTTTCACATACTTAGTTGAATAGGGGTGTGTTGGTAATTTTTGTTTGTAGTTGGACGTGCGGAACCGAATGGGCGAGCTAGAAAAAAACAAGTGTATACTCAGTCACGTACTCATAGTGTAATGGACTGTAAACTAACCTAGAAAAAAAACGAGTGTACATATACTACGAGAGTCAATAAGAGTATTAGAGTATTAAAAAGAATGTCTCACCTCAGTCACGTACTCATAGTGTAATGGACTGAGGTGCGTAGTAACTCTAATGTGTCTGTATGTACTTGCATGATTAGGTAAGCTGATTCTCGACGTACCAATAAACAAACTATTAACAACACGCCCACTCGGCGAGTTATCAGCTACTCAACACGCCCATTCCTTCAGTGAATTGTTCGTGCTTCTCTCGACTCAACGCCTTCATCAAGACATCTGCGACTTGCCAGTTCATCGGCACATACTTCAACTCGATCTCGCCCTTTCCAACTATCTTGCGGATGAAGTGGTAGTGGATTGCAATGTGTTTGGTCTGGCTGTGGAAGATGGCGTTCTTCACGAGGGAAATGGCGGATTGGTTGTCGATTAGGAGTAGCGTTTTCTGGGGTTGAGGGAACTTGAGTTCGTCCAGCAAGGTATTTATCCAGATTGCTTCCTTTGTAGCCGACGCCGCTGCCATATATTCTGCTTCAGTACTTGACAGCGCCACGGAATCCTGCTTCTTTGACTGCCAGCTCACTGCACCCCCAGCCATTGTGAACACATATCCGGTTGTCGAGCGTCGATCATTCACATCCGATGCCCAGTCAGCATCGACGTACCCTCATGGATTCGCCTCCAAATCGTTGTTTCCCTTGAAGACTAGTCGCTTCCTCGATGTTTTTTGCAGGTAACGATATACGCGTCTTAACGCACTCCAATGTTCCTCTCCTGGTGTCGCAGAGTGCTTGCTCAATGCGCCCACTGCAAATGCAAGGTCTGGGCGCGTTGCGAGCATCACATACATGATTGCTCCCAGTGCACTTTGGTAAGGTCTGGGATCGGTCTCTGCAGTCTCCCGTTTGACTAATTTGGTATTAGGATCCATTGGCGTTGTGACTGGTCGTGCGTCCTGCATGTTGAAGTGTTCGAGTATGCTTTTGACATATCGCTGTTGCAACAACTTGATTGTTCTCTTCTCCCTGTCGTGTATAATCTCCATCCCTAGGATCCAGCAAGCTTCTCCAAGGTCCGTCAACTCGTACTCTCCCTTTAACTTTTCCTTGAGCTGATTGATGAGCTTTAGGTCCTTCAAGAATATCATTTTGTCGTCGACATAGACAGCTGCTATTATGTGAGTTCCGTTCTCAATTTTGAAGAACACACTATGATCTGATTCGCAGCATGTATACCAGAGTCCTTTGAAGACAGTTCGCAGGTGCTTGTACCAGGCTTTATGAGCTTGCTTCAGTCCATATAGCGCTCATTTGAGTTTCCAGACTAGATCAGATGAATCGCGAAATCCGGGAGGCATTTCAAGGTATATTTCCTCTTCTAATTTGCTGTTGAGGAAGGCTGACTTGACGTCCATCTGGTGTATTTCCAGATTGAGTTGTGCCGCTAGTGCTAGGAGGATCCAAATGGTTGAAAACTTTGTTGCAGGAGCAAATGTTTCTGTTTAGTCGACACCTTCGACCTGGGTGAAACCTTTAGCAACCAGGTGCGCCTTATATTTCTCTATCTCCCCAGTAGGTCCGCATTTGATTTTGTATACCCATTTTGAATCAATGACTTTCCATCCCTTCGGTCTCTCAACTGCCTTGCATAGGCCGATCTTCTCAAAAACTCTCAGTTCATCTATCATGGCAGCTTGCCATAGGTCCGCATCTGGCCGATTCGCTGCTTCTTCAAATGTCCTAGGTTCTTCAGCTGTTTCCACATGGTAAGCTCGTTCTTCTCCTGCATGTTCTTCCTCCCTCTCATCTTCGGTGATTTCAGCACTCTCTTCTTGCCTCGTACCAGGAACTTCCTGGTGAGTCTTCAGTGTTGGTCTTTCATACACGTTGATGAAATAACGGGGATCATCGTCAGGAACTGGTGTCTTTTGTATGTGGGTTGAGCGTCTAACTTCGCATGGGGGAACTGGACGTGGGTATGGTGCCGGAGGACCTTCTGGCTGTGCATGACACCTTGTGAAGGTGTGTTGCAAGGTTCGAGAGCTGACTTTGTGTTGACTTACAGATACAGGGACTTCCTGTTCTGTTTGCTCAGGATCTGAGTCTTCGTTCTCGTCTTTGCTTGTGGCCTCTTCAATGTGCACTTGTCCGTTTTCGCTTGGACCTGGGTTTGCCAGTGAGTCATGTGATTTCGTTTGGTCTTGTTGCTTATTGACTTGACAAATTTCAGTGTTTTCAACACTTATCTTCACTCAGCTCAACCCTTCATCATCCCCTTCAACAAACATGATGTCCCTCGACTCTATTACTCGCCCACTGGACCTTTGCAAACAGACATAGGCCTTACGGTGTTCGGCATACCCCAAATGGATGCACTCAAAGGATTTTGCATTGAGTTTTTGACGGTGCTCGTCAGGTACGTGCACGTGTGCCTTGCAGCCAAAATTTCTCAAGTGCGCTACTGATGGTTTGTTGCCAGTAAAGGCCTCGTGCAGTGTTATATTCTCCTTCAGGGCACGAGTTGGCACTCTGTTGAGTATGTGGGCCGTGTAGAGTATGGCATCACCCCAGTACTTCTTCGGAAGTCTGGCATCATTTAATATGGCTTGCGCTGATTCAACAAGGGTCCAATTCATTCGTTCGGCAACTCCATTCTCTTGTGGAGTGTAAGCATTCGTTTTTTCATGATGAATGCCCTTTGACTTGAGGTACTTTAGGAAGTCATCAGAGCCATATTCCCCGCCTCCATCACTTCGAAAATAGTTTGCGCATTTGCCCGCTTCAGCCTCTGCTCACTTGAAATATACTTTCGTGAGTCCATATGCTTTGTCCTTTGTCTTGAGAAGCTTGACTGTGACATGATGCAAGCAGGCATCAATAAATGTGATGAAATATTGATGTCCCATTCATGAAGCGGTCTCCATGGGTCCACAGACATCAGAATATGTCTTGTGTAAAACCCGGGGATTTTTAATGGTGGATTCGTCTGGGATGGGTTTGCATGCCTGCTTGCCTGCTTGCCTTCGAGGCAGGGCTTGCAAACTTGCTTTTCGTGAGTGATTGATCCTGAGACTTCCATCCCTTTGACCATGTTGGAGTGGGCTCTGCTAGATGCATGCGCTGGACTCTACAACGAAGTGATGGAGTTTGCTACTGCTCCCGAGGCTCTATCTAACCCCTTGGCTCCCCTCCAAACACCGCCAAACCCTCTGCAACCTAACCTCCTCCCTAGGGGTCCCCTACTCCACATGCCCCCCTTTAAAACAGTGACGACCACATCGCAGCCTCCTACTTCCTCTACTCCTTATCCTCATTCTCTTGTTCTCCACAACTTGTTTGATTTTCCTTGTTTATCTGCTGCTCTTCTTCATCCTGTTCTTCGTCAACTTGGTCCTGCTCTTTATTTTCCTCCTCTTGCTCTGTTCGTGCTTCTCTTTCTTTCTGCTCTTGTTCCAACTTCATGCCTTCTCTTGGGATGAACACCCTTAACCGTCTTGCATGGAATTCACCCGTTAGTGGTTCTCCTTGTGTGGTCTCTAAACGGTACAAGTTGCATAGTCTTTCAGTGACCCGATGGGGAGGCGACCATTTCGGCAACAGTTTGCGTTTTGCTTCGAGTGTATTATGTGTGCTGCTATAATAGAATTGAACCAGTTGTCCTTTTGTGAAGATCACTTCCCTTGGTGAACGCGATAACACGTGTTTGTCGAATGCTGCTTTCCTCTTGACGGTGTGCTGTACTGTGGCCTCGTATCCATCTAGGCGTTGTTGCGCAACGTACGCCATATGAATATTGGCATCGGATATTTGTAATGCTGACACGCTGTTAGCTATGTCTGTCCTTGGGGTATTGATTACTTGTCCTAGCAAAAGTTCCTTTGGCGAGAACTTCAAAGCCGGGAGTATTCGATAGTTCAAGGCCGCAACTGCTTCTTCTAGGTATTTTGGCCAGCTATTTGGCAGGGTATCCCATGATATTGCTTCGTATTCGTCTTCACCGAGGTTTGGGGCACATAGACGTTTGAGTACTTGCAATAAGATTTTGTTTGTGCCTTCTACAAGTCCGTTGATCCAAGGTGAGTAGGCTGCTACAACGTGTGTTTTACATGACCACTTAGTGCAATATTCCCAAACTTCCGTGTTGTTGAAATGTTTCCCTCCGTCACTCATGAATGTTTCCGATGATGTGAAATTCTGGAAGATCTGCGATATGCTGTCTATTGTTGTGCGCGCCGTGCCTGACAACTTATATTTGAAGACCCATACATGTTGCGAAAACATGTCCAGGTAGACGCCTAAGGTGTTGTACCCCTGGGCTTTGGGAAGTGTCAAATAGTCGCCGACGAGTAGCTCAAAAGGATGCCTGCATGTTATAGGTTCTAACAGTGAGTGTAAATGTTGTGACCCGAAGTTTTTACACTTAGCACAGTTTGATATAGCTTCCGAGCCCCTTCAGTGACAAATTCCGTATTATACGGGCCACCCGACCTACATAATATCCCGTACAAGACGGGCCAGCGGACCATGGGCCCATGTTGTGTATATCCTCGATGATGACGGATGGGCTGGGAGGAATATTATTTCCGATGGAGATGGGTGGGCCCATGTATGCCAATGATATATATATCCTTGATGTTGACGGATGGGCCGGGGGAATATGATCATTCATGGAGATGGGTGGGCCCATCTGGGTAATATGTGGAGTAGGATATTATAGACAGCCGGGCTGAAGAGTGATGTAAGGCAAATATTATTATATAGATGGGTGGGCCGACGGGGGGTGTATTACATAGATGGGTGGGCCGATGTGGGGTGTATTACATATACGGGTGGGCCGACATTGGGAGTATTA
>MU179298.1:556318-660435 GCA_016767475.1 Suillus weaverae
GAGGATATACACAACATGGGCCCATGGTCCGCTGGCCCGTCTTGTACGGGATATTATGTAGGTCGGGTGGCCCATATAATACGGAATTTGTCACTGAAGGGGCTCTCTCCATACTGCTCTGGAGGGTATGATTGTGCCATTTGCCATGCGCAATCGCTTCGTCGACGTTCCCCAGCTTCCCAATTGGTGCTTCACTTGTTCGAATGTTTTTACGCACATGGCGTTGACCATAGCGCCCTCATCAAAGAGTGCTTTGATTCGTACTGCTTCCCCTTGTACTCCCTTAAGTGAGATGTACTGCAGGAATGGTTGGCATTTGCGGTGGGTCTCTTTGTCGTCCGTCGAGTACAATTCAATGACATCATATTGTTCACTAGAATGAGGCTGCATAGTGACATACTCTGTATGGCTGGTGTTTTCGACAGAGGTGTAGTGCTTGTCCTCGCATGTCTCCTCTTGGCACACGAGGACAGATTGTTCCATGTAATGAGGTACTATTTGTGTTAGGGTCGTTCGGTTGTCCTCTACACCAACGACCCTTGGCCTTTTCCCTGCTCCGCTACATCTGGGGTGAAGATCTCTTCAAGCACATAGTTGACTTGCAGTGCCGTTGCTCTATTGAACGCTCCAAGTGTTCTGGTGCACAGGCCTCGCCAGATTGTCTCATTCTTCGGCAGTTGCGCATCTGGTGGTAACTGACATGCTGGGCTTATGTGCCCGTGTGCTCCACACCGGAAACACTCTCCTGAACATATTTGTGCTGTGCCTGGCGTTAGCGGGAATGGTGTGCTTTCAATGCACCTTGCTCCTTCTCCCCATCTTGCTGCCCACTGTCTTTGCTGCTTGTTATAGGCTGTTTGTCCTGCGTCTGTATCCACATGGTGCGGCAGCTCGTTGATACGTGCTCGCAAAAGGTCACGTTCTTCTTGTGTAGGCGCGCTGCATACTACCCATTGTCCTGTCTGGGTTTGGTTGGCTGCCGTGTAGTGCACTTGTCTTCTGGTGACCTGTGCTCCCTGCATGGTAGGGCTTCCTGTTGTCATTCTCATCTGTGGCGCTGCTACTCCCATTGTTCATGTAGGGTTGCCTGCTCCAAGTGTTGCTTGTTGCATCTGCAGACGTAGGACTTCTACTGGGTCATTCTGGTGGCTTTCTAAGCAAGTGATACGCGTTCTGCATTCTTTCTGCCTCTTTCCTCTCCTTTGCACGCTTGGCTTTGTCTTGCAAAATGTCTACATTGACATTTGCGATCTCAGTTAAGAATGTATTCCAGTCGGGTGGCGCAGGCGTTGTGAGGTCTCGTAGGACTCGTGGAAGTGCATCTCGGACTTGGTGGATCAGGACTGGTGCATTCGCTACGCCTGCATCCTGTACTAGCGTTTTGAGCTGATTATGGAAGTGGATATGGGACCAGGTGGTGATTTTGGCTAAGGTGATTCGTTCCCCTACGTCTTCGTCTTTCAACCATAGTGCTAATAACTCTCTCTGATACTCCAATTGAGTCTTCCCTGCGACTGCTATCGCCAGCCACTTTGTCTCAAAGGCTGTTCTGACAGCCGTCCACGTTGTCTTGTGCTGTGCGTCAAGGTTCGTCCACCAGTGGTCTGCTTGTGATCCTGCTGAGATCAGCGCAGCAAATAGTGCGACTTTGATGGCCTCATCTGCAATTTGGTTAACGAGGAAGTATGCCTCTGTGCTCCGCAGAAAGTTTTGCGCATTCTCATTTTCCTTCCCGTGGAACAATGCTGGTAATGGGACACCTGTCATGATGTTGGCTGGTTTGTTTGGTGCAGCTGAAAGGGTGATGGTTGGTATGGGTTTATGGGGCTGAAAGCTTGGAAAGACTATTGTAGATGGATCTGGCGCTCCTGGTAAGGATTCTTCATCGTCATCTTGGTCGTTGTCTGCTAGCTGCCGAATGACCTCGTGCTCTGACTCCTCATGCTCTTGTTCTAATGCTCGGTGGTCAATTTCTGGGGTGTCTAAGGGCGATGAATCTGATGATGGAAAAGAGCTATCGGAGAGTTCTGGGTTAATGGATGTTTTCTTTATGAAGCGCCCCTTCTTGTCTCTGGGCGGTAGTTCTCGTGAGGGATGCAGTTTGGCTGTAGTTGAGGGTTTTAGTGAAAAAAAATGGTTTTTATACTGATTGGAGGCTATGCTTGGTGTGTTTTCCTCATGTTCTGACACGAGGTGTGACGTTCTCTGTACTCGGCTTGACTCTGTTGCTCTGGCTCTGCTCTATGCTCTATGCTCGGTACTCTGCTCTATGCTCAAAAAATGAAAAGAAGAAAGGAAAATTGGGATGGTCTCGCTCTGTTCACCAGTTGGAGTGGGCTCTGCTAGATGCGTGCGCTGGACTCTACAACGAAGTGATGGAGTTTGCTACTGCTCCCGAGGCTCTATCTAACCCCTTGGCTCCCCTCCAAACACCGCCAAACCCTCTGCGACCTAACCTCCTCCCTAGGGGTCCCCTACTCCAATGTCTTTTTCAAACAGTTTCTTCACAGATTCAGGTGCAATATGGGCAAGACGTCTATGCCATGTCTCAAATGTTGCCTTCAACAAGTGTGTGCATGCCGAGAGAGCCATTATTGGTTCTTCTGCGTTCAGTAGCAAGCTGGGGCCTTCAACGATGTAGGCACTTTCACTAGTGCAAGTGTGTCCCTTCAATATGTATAAGGACTGTTGCCGCTTTGCTAGTGCCGCTATCGAGCCATTGTGAGATATTGTGCAGGTGTGTTGTCTGAAAATTGCTTCATATCCTTTGCTTGCTAAGCATGGGATTGACAACAGATTGCCATCTAGATCGGGGACATAGTATGTGTCTTGCAAAACAGTTCGTTGTGTTCATGCGTCTCTGACTTCGACTTCTAACTCTGTGCTTCCAATACCTGTAGCTTCGATTGACCGGCCATCTCCAATTATGACACACTGCGTGGGGGCTAGGACATGGAATGTCTTGAACCAGTCTCGTCAACACAACATACTCGCTGATGCACCAGAGTCCACAATCCACTCAGCTGGATGTGACTCATGTTTTGATTCATGTGCGACAAATAGCTGTAGCGATGGTGTGTCGTCTTCGACTACATGCACTACTTTCACTGATAGCTCAGCTTTGGACTTGTCTTTTTCATCATCCTTCTCCTTGTCACTGCTCTTAGCCTTATCGGCTTTCTTCTTTCAACAATCTCTCTCCCAATGACCTGGCTTCTTGCAATAGTTGCAGTTGCCAGGTTTCTTCTTCTTGTCTGTCCTCGAGCTCTCCTTTGACTTGTCCGAAGTCTTGGCTACGAGGGCCATTTGTGATTCAGGACCTCACCGCAACTTTTCTTCGACTAGAATTTGGCTAATGGTGCCTTCGATTGTGATCTTGTCACTCGTCAACATAAGTATTGTTTGGAGAGTCGATATGAAGATGGGAGGGATATGACCATAGCTATGGCCACTAGGGAGTCATCTAGGGCTTGTCCAAGTGAGTTCAGGACTTGAGCCTTCTGATGCATTGCATTGAGCTGTGGTTCCATAGGAGATTCATCCGAGAGTGTTCCGCGGAATAATTCGCCTATAAGGTAGGCTATACTCTGCTTTCCTTTCCCTTCATATCGCTCGCACAATTTTGTCCAGGCATCTGACGCTAACATCATGTGTAGGACTCCATTCAGAGGTTCGTTGTTCAGCGTGAGCGTGATCTGCACATGTGCTTCGTCATTCTTCTCTAGCCAATCTTGGACCACATCAGGGTCAGAATCAGATGGTTTGACTTCTGAGCCTTCAACAATACCCCAAAGTTTTCGTATGATGAGTACTTTTCTAGCTTGAAATTTCCAGTTCTGAAAATTTGAACCATCATTCTCTAACGATGGGATATCGTAGAGACGGTTCGAGCCTTGTAGGATTTTCTTTGAGTTGGATGCTGACGAGGCAGTTGGTTGTGAGTGTGAACCTAGAGCTTGTGAGATGGATGGATTGTTGGACATCGTGCAAGGAGTATGATTGTGTTACTACTAGGCTATTTGTTGACTGAACTTCAGTCAGGGCTCATAACCTTTTGTTCACAGTTGGACGTGCGGAACCAAACGGACGAGCTAGAAAAAAACGAGTGTATACTCAGTTGCATACTCGTAGTGTAACGGACTGTAAACTAACCTAGAAAAAAAACGAGTGTATACTACGAGAGTCAATAAGAGTATTAGAGTATTAAAAAGAATGTCCCACCTCAGTCGCGTACTCGTAGTGTAACGGACTGAGGTGCGTAGTAACTCTAACGTGTCTGTATGTACTTGCGTGATTAGGTAAGCTGATTCTCGACGTACCGATAAACAAACTATTAACAACAGTAATCACATCTCCATATTGGTATTCTCTTATCTCGGTACATATGTCTCCGACTCTTGGTATCACCTTATTCCATGCGCTACACATACTGTATAGTTTCTCCTTCGACATCAGCCACTGATCCTCCATGTTGGTATATCATAGCGACTTTTGTGCCGAATCACCTCAGCGTTGTCCTTACACTCGCTGAGGTGAGTACCGTTTTTCTAGTTCCTTCATATCTTGTAACTCACGTATAATACCTAGACTCCGTCTCTCGTTCTAGGTATCTAATATAACTAGCGTTGTCCTTACACTCGCTGAGACTCCGTCTCTCGTTCTAGGTCCTTACCAGCAACAACCTACCTCCCATCCAAATATCAATGTTAATATCATATGGTCATCAAATAGTTCCCTCGATATGTATTATATATCTTGCTCACCCCAACCATATACAACCACAATGAAGGCTACAACTGCAAAATCACAGTTAGAATATAGTGAGACTTCACCAGCATTAGCATCTTACTTACTCTCCAGTGTCTCCATGAACCTGCAAAATAGCCGAAAGTACAAACCCAGGCAGGATCAATCGCTGGCCACTAATTGCCAGTTGGCTAGGGATCACTCAGACTATAGTCATGCTCAGGGTCAGTGGGTGGTGAATTCGATGGACATATAGCAATGACGTTCGTGCTAGATATGGCACCACTCACAGGCACTTTTACCACTGAAATAGGTATCATGCAACTCCTGGACCACCGGCGATTACCTGAGGCCGGCGAAACGGTAGGGTTTGATCTGATAGTATTAGCAAAAGCAGCATCGTGAGCAATCGCTAAGTTGAGTAGGAGGTGACCTTTAAGTTGCTATTATTGAACAGCAGTTACACAAGTTTAATGATTTCACGTATCTCTACAACATCCAGAGCTCTATATCCCGGTATTTCTGTGAGTGAGAGCCAAAGGTTTACGGACTCAACGTCACAACCTCTTCTATGAACTTGGCCACCGTCTTTCCCATGCATCCATGACCGAGCATTTGCTCCGTTCATCGAGCACGAAAAACTACCCAGGATACATTACACAATGCAAGGGTCAAGCACAAAGGCACGACTCACAGTGAAATCCGAGAGCCAAAGCTTCATGGATTCATGGACTCATCGCCGCAACCTCTTCTATGAATTTGGTCCACCGTCTTTCCCACGCATCCATAGCCGTGCGCTTGCTTCGTTCATCGAGCATGGAATACTACCCGGGGAACATTACACAATGCAAGAAACGAGGGCGAGGACATGGCTCACAGTAATGCTGTCACGGGCCATCTGGCCGAGAGTAAGGAGCCCCGTGACTTCACTTGCTACTAGTACCTTTAGGCAAGTGATAAGTCTTGTTCTACTGAAGGACAATCAAGGAAGAGGTCACCTGGAAGAAATCAAAGGACAACCCCATACTATTGAACATTGCAGGATCGTCGGAAGACAGTACCACCGGAATGCCTTGGTTCATGATTATCGGAAGGGGGTGCATAGGCATCGATGAGGTAAGACGCTATCATCTATCGAGTCAACATAGGTTCGGAGGCAGTATATAGAAAAACCTACTAGCACTTCATTTCTATTGGAAGGTTAAGATAAACTGGAGGCGTCTACTTACACGAGTCACTCACGATATGGGGCAGACTTCAATTGCTATTTTCTTCTCTCGACAGATTTGCATCAATTTGGGATGCTTGGCTAGTGAAAAGCTGTGCAACACGAGTTAGCGAGTGCTTTATGCCATACAATACACCTAACCCGTGTCCGATGCGCTTTGTTCCAAGCAAAATAGCATCATACAGATTCATATCCGCTGCAGTGCCATCGCCCAAAGTTTCACCGGCATGAAAGATAAATGGGATGTCCGGATGCTGCTCCGCGAAACGCAGAAGCGGCTCTGCGTAATCAATCAGTGGTTTACACTCCGCCCCATCTTCGTGGCCCACAAGATCAAATCCTGGAAGATAGAACACTTAGATCTGGGTCCGCTGACATTTAAAAAAACCACGAGACTTGCCAGCAATAAGGTCCGGAAATTCCTGCTTGAATCTGCTGCACTGATCCAGTTCTGCTTCCAATTCCTTTGGGGAAATAATTCTCAGGGTATTATAGATAATCTAAGGAAAAGATCAGCCTGAGCTCGAGTAGCTTCAACCGAGACCAAGCTGACCTTTAACCCGGCAAAATCGTCTTCCCGGCCTTTCGCCTTCAGTTCCGCTTTCATTTCGTCCGTGACCTCTCGAAATATCAAGAGTAGTTCACGTAGTTCAAGTTTGGTCTTTGCGTCCTCTGCAAGTATATATCTGACAAAATGTCAGGCATCTCAAGCATAGTCGCATGTCTTTCCGACTCACTTGTTGAAGAAACTAGTTCGTATCTCAATATACGAGATGCCATCTTCTATCGACGAGCGAATGCACATCCGCAAGTATTCCTTTTGAATCGGCACGAATCGGATTATGGGCTAAGGTTCATTAGTAAAGGCTCACATCTTGATCCAGCATGCCACAAGCTCACATCGGTCACGGCAAAGGTACTCCCAAATTTCAGCCAGATCTGCGAGTCCCTCACATTAAGGACATGTTCAGCAGGTCGCATTTAATATGGAGCTCACTTTCATCGGCGTATTGTACGTCTTAAACGCATCACTGGGATTGATCACAAAGGCGCTAAGCACCCACTTATCAAATCCAGCTGGGCCGCCTAATGCAGGATCGAAGAGCTCTCGCGCCTTCTTGATAGGAACCCAGCCGCCGGTGTATAAAAGATCCGTGATACCGATTGCGTCGGTGGCAGGATACTGTTCCACGGGAATCGGCTGGATCTTGGGCAGTACAGTTTCGAGAGAAGCCGCGTCCAACGGGCCCGGGACACGGATGTGTATTGCGGGATGGCCTAATGCTAGATCAAGCACTGTTTTGGCCTCCACCGAGGCGTTCTGGTGCAAATGTAACAGCGCGCCCTTTGGCATCTACAGGGAGACCGCGGTCGAGGTGGTCAGTGACGGGAAGTACGGTGATTTCCCATGCTTACTTTGGAAATTATTTTACTGTAGAGATCTGTCTTCACAATAATTTCTTTGGCTGTACGCGAATGTGAAATGTGAGAGAAAATGCTAGGCGCGAGTCGAGCCTCATACCATTCAGGAACTCCATCCCGGGGTATGGGTGAGGGACGTTCTCGTGATTAACTCCCCAAACAGAGACAGCTTCTCTAGCACGAATGGAACGCACAACTTCGTCTGCCTTGAGCTCGGCCGTTGAATAATTCGCACGAACACGGTCTATTCGCAACGCGCGATCTTCTGCGATAAGTTTCTCACGTCTCTGTAAGTAGTCGGCGAGCATTGGCGAGGGCATTGGTGAAGAGGCGGAAGATGGTGCATTCCGTGAATTTGATAGTGTTATAAACGATTCCCATTGTGGCGGGTGTGGGCCCAATGGCAAACTTTCGTTTGCGTACATTCGCATGGCCCTAGATTGCTGTAGGACCGCTGTGGTGACGGACAGGCCTATAGAAAATAAGACGATTGGCCATAGAAGAAGGCATGCTATACCTATTTTCAACGCGTCTACGAAAAAACCTGAGCAACCCAGTGCAGGACCCGTGGAAGAACAACGCAGACCGGCTAGAATTGTGTCTCTTGGGAATTATTCAGTGCCGCACTATCTGGTGCTCCGTGTACTCAGAACCTGTAGAGACAGATCGATTAAAGGAAGATAGTACTGTACATAGTAGTAAGCGATGGGCAGTGCATGGTTAGGTAAGGTCAAAATGTACCGTGCAGTACAATAATGCAGGAACCCTAAATAACTCAGCATGTAAATGACCCGTACAGTGACATACAGTGAGGAAGCGGGCCAGTGGTCATCAGCGCTCATCTCTTCCAGGCCGATACGCCATGATGTACTATCCGATAGCAGGCCACTGAGGCCAGTACTATGATGATATACAACAACAAGGCGCTTAATGACAGCAAATGAGTTCGGACTCCGGAATGGGAAAGCGACGTCGACCAATGCTGGCGGGTGACGGGTCTGGGAATGGCCCGGGAGCCTTCCGTATGGAAATGGGAATCGTGATGCATTCGGCTCCAAGCTCCAGTAGGCTCCAGTACTTATTATAATAGCAGCGCGATCGAGTGTTGCGTCGATACAAATTGCACTGGAAAAGGCGGCTGCCAGATCGGAGTGCGGTTGTTGAAGTTGTGTTGAAGCAGTACTGCACAGCTCTCGGCCGGAGTAGTAAGTTCTAGTTTTAATAAGCACCTGAACATAGCTCAGTCGCTTGACCAGTTGAGCGTGACGAGACTACGAGAACTTTCAGCGCTTTCAATGTGCTAGAATATCCATCCTCCGCACGCTATAGTACTACACCACAATGCCAAGTCATCCATTGAGAGTGGACGACCATCAATTCAATGAATTCTACATGTCCACGATTTTGTCGAAACAATTGTAACTCACTAGCTAGGCTCGTACTTGGAATCTTTGTAGGCCAAGCCTCCAACAAGGTCCGCACGAAACCACTGACGCGCTCACATGAAATCTCTTGGGTACAACGGTCATTGCGAATGCATGGTAAGTGCGGGGTCGCGATGACTTAATCAACGTCTTCCATCTAGGACGAACAGTCGGATATCCCTCTCCATTAGACTTCGAGTGATTCACAGGTGCCCTAACCAATCACCATCCGGAGCTCGTCTTGGTTTTAATCATCGCAACTGATAGGCGCAATTTATTATTGTTTATCGCGAACAAAACCAGAAGGTGCTCCAGTCCATTTCATGACGCCGACGTTCGCTAAATTTTGATTCGCATGAGTGAAAGCAATATTAGACCACAGCTCACCTGGCCGTCTCTCCCATCCTCGTGCTTTTGCCTTAGCGGACGCCAGCCGACCTTTAATAGCAAGGCTTTGATTGATAAATTTGCGTATTTTTTGTGATGGGATGGTGTGAGCTGTTGAATGAACTTTGGATCCGAGTGGATTTGGTAGGGTACGGATAGTGCGAGTTCTGTAGTGGACGGGTCAGAAAGCTCAAAGCAGAACGACCGAGATGCGCACCCGACAAGAAGGTCTTTGGCGCGTGCGAGTGACCGTCGCTGGCGTTTTCTTGATGGTTGCACTTTTTGTGGCGACTTGGTTGCAGTAGTATCTGCCATTGCGTGCGCACTTTGTGAAGCAAATGCAGACGCGAAAAGCGTATCTTCCAGATATTGTCCCTTGGCCGATGATTTCGTTAACGGAGGCCGGTCTTCGTCTTCTGATTCATCCTCACTGCCACTCGTCATCTCCTCGTCATCTTCTAGTCCGTGTTCAGCATCGAACTCTGCCATCTCTTCGTCTATTCCACTGTCACCCAATCCTCCATCTGTCAGATTTTCTAGCCCGCCGTCGCCATTCTCGTCATCTCCATCATCCATTTCAGCAGCAGCATCCCCCATTGCACGGCGCATTCGCACCTGCAACGTGTCATCCTTAAGAACCTCATCCTCTTGACCGGAAGACCCGTCACTTTCGACATTAGATTCCCTTGGAGCCTTCCGCTTGCCCTTTCGTACTGCATTATCTGAAAGCTTCCCCAGACGCGTAACAACCGCCCGCTCCTTCAATTTCCGATCCCTTTCCCGGTTGTGTGCCTTCTTCCGCGCGTTTTCTTCTGCCTCAAAGTCACGAAGGGTTTTCTTCTCCCGCTTAGCATTCCGTTTGGAAGTAGAGTGGGAAACCGCTTCCGGAGCGTCATCGTCACTTGAAACAGGTTCAAGATGGGCCATATTGCAGTTATGGTGCCAGTGTTCCTACTGTCAGTTAGTTTTGAATGTGCACAAAACTTTCAAACTCCGCGATATTGTCTGTGCGGCCCGTGAAACTATACGTTGTGTTTCACTGGATAATCAATGGAACAAAACTACGTTGTCTTATGCCAATATGTCAGAGTACCCACTAGTGTATGTATGTACTGTATACATAACAGGTATCGCTGTGGGGTAATAATATGGGGTGTACATAAACCAAACGACGCAGAAACATTGATGCCAATCTGTGAGCCCGTGGCTCACCCCCGTATAGTCCTAAAGATTATCCACATCAACGATTTCGTCTCTCCTCTCCTCATGTTCGTCGGTTGTACTTCCCGTCCTCTCGTTCTCAAAGGCAGTCTCCATCTGGCGCGTCAGGCTCCCCAAAAATAGCGCAGCCTGTTTGTGCGGGAACGTAAACCCGCTCGCTAGGAAGCCAAGGCGTTCCTTGAAATCATCGTTCAATTTGTCAAGCTCGAGAGGGGTATACTTGACGCGCCGGTCCATTTCCGGGTCTTCCGAATCTGATGGCTCGGTGTAGGCACGGAGGGAGAAGGATATTGCTGATTTTCAGGGATCGATTGAGTAGGCACGCATGGAAGGAGGGGAGAAAGGGGGAACAAAACTTACACCTCTCGACATGTTCCCACGCGTCGGTTTCATCCTTCACCGTTGCGACAAATGTATACACACACGTATGCACAATGTCGGCTTCCACGCCCTCGCGCGGCTCCCATTTGATGTTCAAGACCAAGAGGTTTGAAAAATCCTCGTAGAATTGGATGGTTGCAGAGTGTCTTTGGTCTGCATCTGTGGAGAAGGTCTTGGTGTGGGGGTGTGGTTGTCGTGCAAGAAGCTGCTTTGAGCGCGCAATCTCGGCATCAAGTTCAACACGGATGTCTTTCACTGCACATGCACGATTCAGCATCACTATGGGAAGAACCTACCAGATCCAGGAAAAAAAGACGTACCACTCTGCTCAAGCTCAGCAATTCGCCGTTCACGCTCCTCGACAACTGCGTCCTTAGCTGCGAGTTCGTCTCGCATGTGTGCAAGCTCATCGTGCAGCGTGCGCTGTTCAGCATCAGCTGTAGCACGAGTGAGGAAATGAGGAATGGCTGAAGTGCTCGAATTGGGGGGTGGGTGTGTCGACCTGGACGGAGGATTGGGCTCAGGTTCAGATGTCCGGAAGAAGGGCGACTGGGAGGCGAGTTGTGTTTGAAGAGCTGATATGATGGAATCTTGTGCTGAAGGGATAATGATAGTGCAGGGGGAGGCACAGGACTTAATTTAGCTGGAATGCCGTTGAGGTGGTGGCACTCACTTTTTGAACGACTATCATATAGGGCCGTAAGGTCATCAAGAGCTTGTTCAGCATCTGTTTTGCGGACCTGGAAGAGTTCCTGGAGTTGCTGCGAAAGTTTGTCGCGCTGATGCTCCAACTAATGGAATTATGAACGCTACTCATCCGAACAATAGAGGGTATGAAACGTACATCTTTTGTCTTTGCCTTCCACCGCTCAAGCTCCTTGTGGATACGCGGGCTCAGGGGTAGTTTCTCGGGCTCGTGCTCTAGTTCACTATGATTTGAGGGGTCTTCAGCGATGGGAGCTGGCAAGGGAGGCTTCTTGGCAGCAGGTTTGATGGGTTTTGGTTTGACGTGAATGTCTTTTGCCTTTGCTTGACTCTCTGGTGCTTTCCCCTTTGCCTGACTTTCTGGTTTAGAATTTGACTGGCTATCTGGGACCTTCCCATTAAGGCGACTTTCGGCCGGCCCCTTCTTTCTCTGTGCACGGACCGTACTCGCGGGTAGATTAGGTGGCGGATCGATGAGCTCGATATCGTCTGAAGAGGAAGGGCAGGACGGGGAGGGTTCTGTTATCAGTTTGCGGTTACTTAGTTGCTTAGACGTTGACGGCTGTGGGGATATGGTGCGCTGCTTCTTACGAGGCTTTGGACGCGCCGTAGTCTTCCATGCGTCTGTGTTCACGTACGCTCATCAGTTAAGTTGACCTAGGATATGAAGGTCAAATTTACCCATTTCATCACCCGAAGACATTATGATGACGAGCAGATAGAATGTGGTTGAGTGGCTATAGACAGCCCACGGCGTCGTGACCGTCGTCCAGGACCTGATTGCAGAATCACTTTGTGCAGTTTCAAGCATGTCAACTCACGTGATCCATTATGCATTATCGCTCACATGACTTAATGAACCATGATCGATATCTCGAGTCTGACATTGCGTGTTGATAATCGGTTGTGATGAGTCTCCTCGACGAGTACTACTGCAAACGAACCCAGCTCATTGCAGATGATCGAGCCCTTCGCGTCGATGTGGTCAATGCAGATCGCTTCTCTGACAAATCGCGACAAGCAGACGTGATCTTACGCCGCATTCGCGAGGAGGAGGCAAAGTCGATTTGGGCGGTAGAGCACGAGGATGTTCCTCATCCGTTCCCAGGAATGGAGTTCCTCACAGGTATACTCGAGCTCTTAAAACATAGAGTGTTAGCTGATATCTTATTACGTAGGAAAGGACATCATCCTCAAGACCCAGCTCTTCAATATCATCACCAAGGTTTGTCCATCTCTAAGTACTTGGAGGCCTCAGTCACAGCAGGTTGCATGATTTTTTTATGATGTGTCAAATTACAAAGATGCCAAAAGGCGCGCTGCTGCATGTACATCTGGATCTCACCGTCAATGGCAATACCCTGCTGGCGCTCGCCTTACAGCACGCCTCAATCCATATCCGCGCATCAGCAATTGTCACGCCTGACTCCATCAATTCTGTCGAAATTGAATTTCGTCCTCTCCCGCCCAGCTTCGTTCCACAGTGCATCTCGCTGTGTCTACCTACCTACAAATCAGGACAGTGGATACCCCTTCGCCGTGCGCGTGAGCAGTTCGATGCTGCCCTGGGTGGCACACAAGGCTTTGACCGCTGGGTCGCAAGCTGCCTCACAATCAACCCAAGCGATGCATATGTGACGCATAATAATAACATTAGGGTGTGCCACTTTGCATCTTGTCGGGCAAAAGAATGCATTCATAATCTCCGCGAAGATATGGGACAAATTCCGTGTAGCTGCTACGCTCACAAGTGCAAGTACCGTATTTATGGGTTGGTGGATACCACACTCACCAAGGTGCACAGAACTTGGTGTACTTTGCCCCAGTTTGGCGCGCATATATCCGGCAATTCCTCGAGGAAACCATTGCAGATGGTGTATCTTATGTAGAGGCGCGTATCAACTTCAGCCCAAAGTAAGGCTTGCTCTGTCATGCTTTTCGTTCTTGATTGGGATACTGGTAGGTACATGATTGGTCCCGACGGGGAGCAAAATGTCCCACACAAAGAGTGGCTGAGCATGTTCCAGGACGTCCTGGTCGAATTTAACGGGGACCTACGGGCACAAGGAAGAGAAGACGAATTTATCGGTGCTAAGGTGCTTGTTATCCTTTGGCTCGGTACTAACTTCTAAGCCTATAAAACAAAATAGATCATATACACAGTGATCCGGAACTGCGAGCCTGAGGAGTTGGAGTGGTATCTCAACGACTGTATAGAGATGAAGAAGTTTTTCCCTAGTATCATTGCGGGTATGTTTTAAGTGTTTTTTAAAAATTTCTTTTGCATCATAACGCCGCCGCCGCCGAACTCCTCAAGGTTTTGACCTCGTCGGGGACGAAAATATTCTTCGTCCACTCAAAGACTACCTCCCGCAGCTTCTCTCTTTCAGCACCCTGCAAACCTCTCAAGGGCTACCCGAACACGATCATATCCCGTTCATATTTCATGCTGGTGAAACCACTGGTGATGGGTCCATGGCAGATGACAATCTGTACGACGCGCTGCTGTTAGGGACGAAGCGGATCGGACACGGGTTCTCGCTTGCGAAGCACCCAATGCTGATGTCGATGTGCAGGGAACGCGGTATAGCGCTAGAGGTCTGCCCAATTTCAAACGAGATTTTGGTGCGTTGGCCTCCCTTCCATCTCATCTTGGCTGGGGCACTGATTACGTGAGGCACGAGTAGAGATTGACGGCATCGATGCCGATGCATCCTCTCCCAATCTTGATCAACCATGGTGTACCAGTGGCATTGAGCTCAGATGACCCATCGCTGTTCCAGAACATGGGTTTGAGCTTTGACTTTTTCCAGGTTTGCTCCATTTCATGCCTCTCTCATCGTCACTCAAACATGCGCGACTGCAGGTACTTGCAGCAAGCGACGTCACTGGCCTTCTCACACTGGGGCACATCGCACGGGACAGTATCCAGGTAAGCATTTCTCTATCTCTGTTCTGCTTTCAGGCAGTGACTGGATTTGTTCGGGTGCAGTACTCAATGCTCACGGCCGATGAAAAGGCGCGTGCGACGCTGAAATGGGAGGAACGCTGGGAGCGTTTCGTGGATGAGATCGTTGAATTTGACGGGCTGCGACGGAACTAATTTATACCCGCAATTGGGATACCTTCTGGACTTCAAACACCGCGATAGGGATGATGGGTTGCTGTTACACCTGTAATTGTATGTAGATGCAAGAACACCTTGCCGTGCTTCAATTTATGCCATTCTTAGGTTTTTGTTACAGCCTCAGCCCATTTGGCATATTTAGCCCTACGCTCCAATTCACGCCTTCGCAGGCTTCCCATCGATTAATGCACACCGAGGCTCGGCCCCAACAACGTGTAATCAAGTTTTAATTACCGCCAGACTGTCGTACGCGTCGGACAATTGCATATGCTGGGAAGTGTTAGGATGACCAACTGGCT
The DNA here is from genome assembly GCA_016767475.1 of Suillus weaverae. Classification (NCBI taxonomy): domain Eukaryota; kingdom Fungi; phylum Basidiomycota; class Agaricomycetes; order Boletales; family Suillaceae; genus Suillus; species Suillus weaverae. The sequence goes on from MU179298.1 coordinate 571,259, forward strand.
ATGTGATGAATGCACCCCGCCGTAGCCCCGTTTTAATTCTTCGCATGTGAGGGACTCGGAGAAAGAGAAATGGCGGGGAGCTTCCTCAGATGATATATAGACTTGACTTCGAGATCACGATACAATATATCAGACACGGAGTCTTGGCCCATCATATTTACTAAATTTTCCGTCTATTCTATCAGGCTGTGTAGGGGAGACTACTTATGTACAAGTAATGGACATAAGGTCAGCACCCCTAACTTCAAATCTGAGACTCATGTCTCCAAAAGTCATTCTAGTAACTGGCTGTTCAAACGGCGGAATTGGCTTCTATCTGTAAGTCTGTTGTCTTCAATAATATCAAACCAGCACAACTTATAACAACAGATGTGAGCGCTTTGCCGAGCAGGGATGTACAGTGTATGCCACATCTCGCAAGCTGGAGAGGATGGACGGCTTCAAGCATCCGGTAGAAAAGCGTGCCATGGATGTGACCAGCGATGACGATGTAAAATTCGTCGTACAGTCTATTTTGGAAGAGCAGGGAAAAATAGACATTGTTGTGAATAATGCCGGTGCTATTGCCATCGGTTCGTTAAAAACTTTCGAGCTACAGTGAACCGATTGACATGTTTGTTTTCTCGTAGGACCGTTGCTTGATGTATCTTTAGATCAGGCTAGAAAAGCTTTTGAGACCAACACGTTCTCAATCTTGCGGGTTGCGCAGACAGTCGCGCCCTCCATGATCGAACGCAAACAAGGACTTATCGTCAACATTGGGTCACTTGTAGGCAATATGTGAGCACGGTACAATGATGTGATCCTTTGGCTGACCTCTTTTAATAGTCCTACTCCTTGGAATGGATTATACTGCGCAGCCAAGGCGGCAGTTCATGCGCTCAATGATGTTCTGGCCATGGAATGCAAGCCCTTCGGTGTTAAAGTGATGTTGGTATTACCAGGCCAAGTTCGGTCAAATATCACTGCTAACCAGGCAGCCACCCTGGAATTATCCTCCACGTCCATCTACGAGCCTTACTTCGATCGGATGTACGACCGCATGCGTGGCAGTCAAGCCAGAGGGAACATGGATACCGATGAATTTGCACGCCGTGTGGTTGCAAAAGTGTTGAGTCCCAGCCCTCCAAGTTATATGTCACTTGGGGGCAAGTCGGGTCTTTTCGAATTCTTCTGTTGGCTCCCTCGTTCGCTTGTCCTCTGGATTTTGGGATCGTGGATGGTGTGGAAGAAGACTGATCTATCTGTGTAGCCGCCGCGTACCATCTTGCTTGCCATGGAAAGGAAGAGATGATGGGGGTGCGGGTCACTTATATGACTGACTGTGATAATGATGATGAAGGCACGTTCTGTAGGATAACAACTAAAAACCATTCACGTGGCAATCGCTAGACTGCATCCCCTTTCGACTCGCCCTCGGTATTAGCAACTTGTGACACGTCCGTATCAAGATCACGGAGATCTGAATTACATATACAATTTGTGCGATGTCGGGTGGAGTCGTTTGATACGAAAGAGCGTCTTACCTTCCTTGAATTAGGTCTGGCTAGGGAGACTACTTTGTCTGAGAACCATGTCTAGAAAAATCGTTCTAGTGACTGGTTGTTCAAAAGGCGGGATCGGCTTCTATTTGTATGTCCTCTGTCTCCAAGAATCTCAGGCACTCCAACTCATGATAACAGATGTGAGCGCTTTGCCGAGCAGGGATGCACAGTGTATGCCACATCTCGCAGGCTGGAGACGATGGACGGCTTCAAACATCCGGTGGAAAAGCGCGTCATGGATGTGACCAGCGATGACGATGTAAAACTCGTCGTACAGTCTATTTTGGAAGAGCAGGGGAAAATTGATATCGTCGTGAACAATGCTGGTGCTATTGCAATTGGTTTGTCAAATTGACTCGAACCATCAACCGATTGTCATGTTCGATTTCTCGCAGGACCGTTGCTTGATGTGTCTTTAGATCAGGCTAGAAAAGCCTTTGAGACCAACACGTATTCAGTCTTGCGGGTTGCACAGGCAGTTGCACCTTCCATGGTGGAACGCAAGCAAGGGCTTATCGTCAACATTGGATCAATTGCAGGGAACATGTGAGCACGGTGCAATAATACAATCTTTCAGCTGACCTTATCTAACTCTGAGAAGCGCTACCCCATGGAATGGATTATACTCTGCAGCCAAGGCGGCAGTTCGCGCGCTCAGTGATGTTCTGGCCATGGAATGCAAGCCTTTCGGTGTCCAAGTGATGTTGGTAGCACCAGGTCAAGTTCGGTCAAATATCACTGCTAACCAGGCAGCCACCTTGAAATTATCCCCCACTTCCATCTACAAGCCTTACTTCGATCGGGTGTACGAACGCCTGAATGGCAGTCAAGCCAAAGGGAGCATGGATACCGATGAATTTGCACGCCGTGTGGTTGCAAAAGTGTTGAGTCCCAGCCCTCCAAGTTACATGGCACTGGGGGGCAAGTCCCGCATTTTTGGTTTCTTCCACTGGCTCCCTCATTGGCTCGTCCTCTGGATTGTGGGATCAATGATGGTGGGAGAAAGGCCTGAACTATCTACATAGCCACCGCGTACCATCTCATTTGCCATGGAAAGGAAGAACCGATGGGCGGTTGTGGACCACTCAGATGACAAGGATGATGAAGGCACGTTCTGTAGAATAATACGAACCAATCATGTAGCAATTGCTAGACTGCACCACCTTTCTCTCTATTCCCCCCTTTCTTCTTCTTTCTTCGGGACTCGCCCTCGGTATCAGCAACTTCTCTGATTTTTTTGTTGACGTGTCCGTTTATCGTAGATTCGAGACCGACTTCGTCACAAGTCCGCTTCTTGCCTCCCGTTGATTGAGGCAGCGTTAGGGCTGGGCTCGGGGATGATCGACTCGATGTTTGTGAGATATTCACGTTGTGACGCAAGTTCTCCCCACCTCCTGTCTGCTGGGTGGGAGGCACCACCTGAGTAGCTTCTGGAATCATCACCCTGGGTTCTGATAGGACCGCTCGATAGGTTTTGCGTGCCTCTGTCAGGTTTCCACGAGGAAGAGGAGGATAAGACTGCTGATGATTGTTTTTAATGAAGTAGCTTACGTGCACGCAAGATAAGCGATTTGGGCGCAGCAACTGATGCATCGTGAGCCAAATTTTGTGCCAGGCCAAGCAGCGTGAGCCTGAAAGGAAGGTAGACCAAAACATGAAAAAGACTAACAACCGAGATTGATATACTCACAAATTTGCGATATCCTTGGGTCCTCTGTAGTCTGCATCAGAGGCAACACCACCACTCACAACAATCCCTTTGCCCTTTGCCACCCGCACGACTTCTCGTGCAGCAGCCCACCAATTCCGTTTGCCACTTACACCAGTATCACTAACACCAAAAGTTGATAGACTGGCGTCACTTTCACCGCCAATAGCTCCTGCGTAGTTGATTTCGAACACCGCGCCGTTTTTTATGGCCGTTCTGACCAACGTGTGCTTCAACTGAAAGGGCAGTCGGGGGAGCGTTAAAGGAAGGGCAATGATGTGTGCAGTGAGTGGCGAAGGAAGACTGTGCGTGAGGCAAGCAAGTGAAAATGTCGCGGGGGTCGTTGGAAGGAGAGCAATTACATCGTAGGGCTCGACAAGAGAGGCATTTGCGTTCGCCTTGCATTCAAAAAGGTTACGCTACACAGACCACAGAAGGTAGGTGCTCACCAAACCAAAGCCTTTCTCACTGTCATTATCGAGAACAATTGTAAGTCGCTTCAAGAATACCGTCCCTGGCCTCGCCCTCAGCTGTTTGAGGAGTTCATCCAGGATGTTGACATGGGTTTTAGGGTCGATTTTCTTGTTCACCGATTGATTAAATGCAATGACAGTGTATCCTACTGTGATGCGATTAGCATTTGGATTACATAGCGCGAAATAAACAGACAATGTTCAAGAAGGTCCAGACGAGCTTCGATTCCCTTTATCTGTGCAGGAGTGAAAGCTGTCGACGAGGATTGCTGAGGTTGTTTGTTTTTATTCTTCTTTGGTTGAGAAGTGGAACCAGATGCAGTGACCGGGAAATTAAGGTCAAAGTGCATCTTGAATTTTGGTGGAAAGCAGCAAGTATGGTACGGGGCTAGACCTGACGTCAGGAATAAAGTTCATGTCCTAATCTAGGGTTACATAGTTGCTCCCCCTTGAAACAATATTATAATTTCATGCGACTCGTGCGAGGGACACACGGGAATTCACAGTGGGGTTTGAAACGTGTTTCAAGTCTTCAAGGATTGTTGGCGTTTCATGAAAATGAATACTATTTGACCACAAGCCCCTATGAGAGCACCCAAGTATAGTAGACCAACTCATCAGAGTGAAGTAATCAAAGCGGAGATCTTAAAACTATCTGACAATATTAGGTAAAGGTACTACTGACTAGTGAGGGAGAAGGGACTGCATCAAGCGCGCGGACACATCGTTGTATTCTCCTGGGGATATAAGATGCCCACATTTACCAAAGTCTTAATAGTGTTGCCCGAGTCCGACCGACCGTGGGGCTAAGACGTCCACTTGAGTCCTTACTCATCAGCCGCAATCGGAGTAAGGCGAAACGCGTTTGATACTGCGGCCAGATCCACGCGTCGTCAGAGATGGGGCACCGACTGAGCCCTATAGTCGGCGGTTTTGCCCTCGAGGAGCCAGGAGGTTTTGTTGCAGAGTTTTACAATGTACGCTCAATTACGGATAACCAAAAAGGTCAGGCGAGCGAAAATACATATGGTCGGTGCATTTCCGAAACCGCAACTAGTCACACTGGCTATATCGCGAAATTGACCATTCAATATCTCAGAAGGGCCGCGCCTGCATGTACAGTACTTGTCAAGTTGTTGATGTGACTTGCATTACGCGGCTAATCGATCAATCGGTATGACTTGCCCAGTCACGTGGATTGGTCACTGGTAGATCTCGATCACGGCATGCTGCATAGATCATGATAAAAGGGCAGCAGTGACTCGTTTCAGTTACGTTTCAGTTTCCTTCACCACAGATCATGGACGCTCTCAAAGCTGTTTTCGAAGCCAAAAAGGCGGAGGTGAACTGAATTTCTCTGAAATTTGTATCTGAATTGAAGGATCGAATAGGGAACCCCAGCATTAGTGACCTTCGTCACTGCCGGATACCCAAGGACACGAGATACGGTGCCTATCTTGCTGGCTATGCAAGCTGGAGGAGCAGACATAATCGAACTCGGTGTGCCCTTCTCCGACCCCATTGCAGATGGCCCAGCTATCCAAGAGACCAATACTGTATGTTTGGCTTTCAATGTGATCACTTAAATACCAACGTGAGATAGGTCGCCCTTGAAAATGATATTGAATACGCCACTGTACTTGGAATGTTGCGAGAAGCTCGAAGCCAAGGACTGAAGGTGCCGGTCCTTCTTATGGGTATGCCGTGTCCACCTCTGTGCATACCTCTTAAACTGACTGTTGTCTCCACCAGGGTATTATAATCCAATGCTTGCTTATGGAGAGGACAAAGCAATCCAAGACGCTCGTGAAGCTGGTGCAAACGGATTTATCATGGTCGATCTTCCACCTGAAGAGGCCATCAACTTCCGTGACAAGTGCACAAAAGCAGAGTAAGTTAATCGAGATCGTCTCGGTTTATACTGACCTGTCCCGTTCCTCAGCTTGTCATATGTTCCCCTCATCGCACCATCAACATCTTTGCATCGCATCCAATTTCTCTCGTCCATTGCTGACTCTTTCATCTATGTAGTGTCAAAGGTATGCAAACCCGTCTGATAATAATGTATGTCTATCTGACTATCGTGAAGATGGGAACGACTGGCTCTTCTATCCTAGGGACGATGAATGCCGCCCTTCCGGACATCATCGCCCGCATCCGAGAATATACAACTGTCCCACTGGCAGTCGGCTTCGGTGTTGCAACGCGCGCTCATTTTGACGTTGTTGCTGATGCTGGGGCAGACGGTGTTGTTGTTGGTAGCCGTCTCGTGAGCATCATCAAGGAGGCACCTCTCGACTCGATACCTCAAACCGTTGAAAGCTACTGCCTGGAGATTAGCTTGAAGGGGAAGCCTACTCGCATGCGGTCGCTGCCGATTTCAAACACTTCAACGCCTTCCAATGGTGCTTTGAAGTCACCCACAGTTGCCCTACTTCCCGCGCGTTTTGGTCAGTTCGGTGGACAGTACGTCCCAGAGGCGCTCTTCGATTGCTTAGTGGAACTCGAGGATGCTCACAACTCGGCTGTCAACGACCCCAAGTTCTGGGAGGAGTTTCAGGGCTATTATGGATACATGAATCGCCCGTCAAAGCTTTACTTCGCAGAAAGCTTGACGAAGCATGCTGACGGCGCCCAGATTTGGCTAAAGCGCGAGGACCTGTGAGTCAGCTGCCGAAAAGTATCTACGATATACTAACAGACTATAGGAATCATACAGGTTCGCACAAAATCAACAACGCCATTGGGCAGGTAGGATTGCATATTCGTACCTTGCTTGTGTAGTGACATTTCGTCAGATCTTGCTTGCTCGTCGTCTGGGCAAGACACGCATCATCGCCGAGACCGGTGCTGGTCAACACGGTGTCGCAACTGCTACCGTGTGTGCACGATTCAACATGGAGTGTGTCGTCTACATGGGTGCAGAGGATGTTCGTCGCCAAGCCTTGAATGTCTTCCGAATGAACATGCTTGGTGCCAAAGTTTGTTGTTTTGTCCTGGGTTGCCCTGCGTATATTGACCTCCATCTAGGTTATACCCGTCGAGTCAGGTTCTCGTACTTTGAAAGATGCCGTCAATGAAGCCATGCGCGACTGGGTGACGAACCTTTCCACAACACACTATCTTGTCGGCTCCTGCATCGGACCACACCCCTTCCCAACGATTGTGCGCGACTTCCAAAAGGTGATTGGACAAGAGATCAAATCACAGCTAAAAGAGGCCAAGGGGAAACTCCCAGACGTCATCGTTGCATGCGTCGGTGGTGGTAGCAATGCCATTGGGACGTTCTATGACTTCATTCCCGACAAGAACGTGAGGCTCGTGGGTGTGGAGGCTGGCGGTGAAGGTTTGGATGGCGATCGGCATAGTGCAACCCTCTCGAAAGGACAGCCTGGTGTATTACACGGTGTGAGAACATACATCCTGCAGTCGAAGGCTGGCCAGATCATCGAGACACACTCGGTCAGCGCGGGTCTCGACTACCCTGGCGTTGGGCCAGAACATTCCTGGCTCAAGGACTCTGGCAGAGCAGAGTATGTTGCAGCGACAGACGAGGAGGCCCTCAGAGGTTTCCGACTCTGCACCCAGTTAGAGGGTATCATTCCTGCTCTTGAGTCATCACACGCTGTTTGGGAAGGTGTCCGTCTTGCCAAAACACTGCCAAAAGATATCGATCTTGTCATTGTACGTATCCACAATGTTCTCCATTGCGCGGCGCTCATAGAGTATTATACAGTGTCTCTCGGGGAGAGGCGACAAGGATGTAGAGCAGATATCGGAATTGCTCCCTGGAAAGTGGGCTGACAAGCTTGACTGGCACATTTGAGAAATCAGGCTTACTGATGGGCTCTCTCAAATGATTGTCTATGCGCGTGGTCGATAGCTGTACGGATGAAAAACACTAGGACGGTTACTATGTAACTTCTTCTAAGGTCGGTAGAATTATAGACGATGTACAAACGATGTACAATTTGTGTAGTACTTGCCGTAACATGCTAGTACTACTTACGGCAAGTATGACTCGACTGTGCTGTTGTGACTGCATTTGTGCGAGCTTTTTGAACTAGTGCATCCAGCGACCAATCCCAGCATACCCGCACCATTTGACCACACAAAGAACGGAACTAGAAGCTATGGCTACTGACCCATTGAGTGTCGCAAACCAGCGAGTTGTTGAAACCCTTGCATCTAGATTGCGGAGACGGTGAGTTGAAACCCTCAATCATACCCCTACATCATATATCATGACAGGCAAGTCGTAGGGTCCCGCGAAACCGCTCTTGAGACCGTCCTTGTCCTGAGACAGGTTATCTCAAAAGTACGGTTCTCTAATATCGACCAACTTGTCGAAATTATCCGATCCATTGGACGAAAGCTCGTGGAAGCACAGCCTAAAGGTTCTCCTCTATTTCTGTTCCATACGGTTTGGCATCTCATCATCGTCAGAACATACGGTTGGGAACACCGTACGGAAAGTGCTACATCATATCCGGGAGGAATATCACACTGCTTCGCAAGGGACTGCGGTTGTGTCGACATCGAAGGATACTTTGTCGATCGCAAAGTTCGTGTTGCAGGGACAACCACGGCAAAAGAATGTTCCACAAAAGACGACTCTGAATGAGTCGCACGGCATGTTGAAGGAGAACGATGCGGATGATCCTGATGCATTTGCTAGAACGCTCAAACCCGTTCTGATGGAAGCCGTCCAGGACGTCCTGGATGAACTGGAAACAGTATATGATAATATCTCCAAAAATGCAAAGGATCACATACATTCCGAGTGAGTTTGTTGTCTTACAAGGCCGTTTGATTTGTTACTGAGTTCAGATAGCGAGATCATCCTGACCATCGGAAAGTCAAGTACCGTCGAAGCATTCCTTAAAGCTGCAGCGCCCTATCGGAAATATACCGTTATCATTGCGGATACTGCACCATCGTTCGTACCTGATATTTCCTGCTATGACCTCGAGTACTCATCGTACATCAGATATAGTGGACATGATATGGCTCAATCTCTGTCATCCGCTGGCATTTCGACAGTCCTTGTTCCCGATTCATCCATATACGCACTCATGTCTCGCATCAACAAAGTCATGCTTGGCGCCCATGCGATACTAGCCAACGGTGGCATGTTTGCGATAACAGGATCTCTACTTGCTGCCACGGCAGCTAGAGCGCATAGTACCCCGGTTGTTGTTTGCGCTGGACAATTTAAACTCACCCCGCAATGGAATTTATATCACGAATATGGCGCGCTGGACTTTGCAGATCCGAGTAGTGTGCTAGGATTCGAAGAGGGCAACCTCGTCGATAAGGTTGACGTGGTCAACCCTTTCTATGATTATGTCCGACCAGAGTTGATCGACGCATTCATTACAAACGAGTGAGTGACTATTGTATGCGGGTTTTATTCTCTCCTCAACGCGCTATATAGTGGAGATCACCCTCCATCGTCGGTCTATCGCCTTATCAAGGAGGCATATGACGATGAGGATTACGAACTGTAGCAGAGTCATGTAGACCAAGCGCGCTGCAGACGCAGGTATTTGCACCACCACTTGAGCGTCCTGCTCGCCGTTCATTTGCTCTTGGTGCTCAATATATCGAAGAAAGCGTCTTGGGGGAGGTCAACAGATCCAATGCGCTTCATCTTCCGCTTGCTCTCCTTTTGATTTTCCAGATGTTTCATTTTGCGCTCGTAGTGACCTATACGAGAAATTTCATGAGCGGCATAGAACATCGGAGGTCTGTTTATGTACGTACCCCCATAGAGCCCAGCGGTGACGTCTGCACGCATTGCTGATAAAGTCTCGCGAGCAATAATTTTCTTGCCGACCGCAGCCTGTATCGGAACTTCGAATAGCTGACGAGGAATCACTTTATCTGCGATGATTTTCAGCAACAGCACGTTGGAAGTGAAAACGTCATCACGCACGAAGCTTCTTGACCCACTTTCTGCCAACTTCGTGTTGAGCCGACCGATGGACTATAAGAGCGAGTGCATCCACTGGTTTCCCATTCAAAAGGAATACCATCTACATAATGTCAGGGGAAATGTGTAATGCAGATACTTTCACGACGCACCTTCGCGAGGTCGCTGGCTTTATACCCGCCATCTTCATAGCTACGGATGTTTCAGCATTCGTCCCTGTTTATATTGCCAATGCTCACTCAAAACTAGCATAGCCTGAGCTCCGACTCTTCAGTTGATCAAAGAAATCTGTGACAATTTCACTAAGGGGCAGTGTGCACGTCAAGATGGCTCGCGCAGACGCTTCTGAGGTGCTTCCTGAATCCAGATATCGGTGGTCAAGGTTCTCGGCACGGTGCGCAAAACAAAGGTTCATCATCTCCCCCATATATTCTAATGTTTAAAATATCAGCAAAGATCGCTTTCGCCAACTTTAAGGAGTGCTGACCTTCAGGCACAATGATAGAAGCGTTTACAACAGGCTCTTGCACTTGCTTCACTTTGCTAGATGTGTCCGATGTGTCCGGGAACTCCGTAGGATTGCTGATCACAACCGTTTTGTCCTTGTATACAACTTTCTGATCTTCAGCGGTTTTCTCGAATACGAAGCCATGTGCCACATACCTTTATATGGGACGGTTGGAGCAGTTATTATTATGTTTGCATCATATTCATCTTCCAGACGCTGTCGAAAAACATCCATGTGCAGTGTCCCGAGGAAGCCAAGGCGACACCCTTGCCCCAATGCGGTGGAGGACTCGCGTTGGATAGTCACGCTCCTGTCCGTCAGGGTAAGCTACGAAAGGGTCAGAGTAGGGCAAGAATTCAAATATAAAAACGTGCCCTCTTAATGGATTCCTCGAGCTTAATGAAGTCATTGCTATCCACTGGGAATACGCCAGCATAGACCTAGATCAATAAGGAACCGACTGTGAAGATTCAATATTGGAGACAAACCATAGCCTTAGACGGCTGGAATCCAGGCATAGGATCAACCAGCACACCGACGCGATGGAGTGTGTCTCCAATATGAGCTGAGAGCAATGATCAGGATGTGACTAACTGAAAACGATGGCGGTTATCCTACCTTCGGAAGATTCTTTCATGTTGCACGCTATGTAGCCAACTTGCCCAGGCTGTAGACTCGATGTTGGGACCTCCTCAGGGTGCATCACGCCAACTTCAGTGATTTCATATTTCTTTCGGGTATGACAAGACGCAATCCTGTCCCCTACACGTCACTGAGTGAAAATAATGCACGAAGAGCAAATAAACCAACCTTTTTGAATGATACCATCCTGTATGCTGACGAGGGAAATGACACCCCTGTAGCGGTCATATCTAAGGCACTACTTGAACCACAGAAGGGGAAGTACAGATAGACGTATACGGACAGTGAGTCAAACATAAAGGCCTTGAGAGGGGAGTTTATATTTCCAGAAGGGGGTGGTATGCGGTCGACAATAGCTCTTAGGACTGCTTCTACTCCTTGACCAGTTTTCGCAGATATATGGAGAATTTCACTCGGGTCAATGCCAAAAGTTGACTGGAGTTGAGCGGCCATTCGTTCCGGCTGTGATGCGGGCAGGTCAATCTGCAAAGTCAGTTAGCTATCATCATATCCAGTAGTCAAGGGAGATCTAACCTTGGTTAAGACTGGGATAATCTTTAGTCCTCGTTCCTTGGCGATGTGGAAGACAGAAATTGACTGCGCCTGAACGCCCTGCGAGGCGTCTACCAGTAGCAAAGCGCCTTGACACGCAGCCAAGGATCGTGAAACCTCCCAAGCAAAGTCAACATGACCCTATGAAACAAACGGGGCTAAGTTCCTCGTCAAGACCAAGTATGAAATTTCATTACAGGGGTGTCGATGAGATTGAGCAAGTGCTGTTTCCCATGCGCCATGTGTATCATACTGAGCTTCGTAAGTCAACCATTTTGAAAACAAAATGTGTCGCAAACCTTGCTGTCTGTGCTTTGACTTCGCGAAGTTAATTATCTTCAAATAGATCCATAATTATAGATGACCCACCGGTAATACCCCGCTCGCGTTCCACCTTTAGCTTGTCTAGAACCTGCTGGTTAATTCCCGTCGACTTCGTTTGAATAGTGCCAGTGAGCTAAGTGATTTAAACCATGAGAGCCGAGGTTTATGCACGAAGCGACAGACCTCTAGCAATCTACAGTGTTATATCTTGTGAGCACAGAAATTTAACTACACTGCGTAGAAGCCCACCTATCTGCCAAGGTTGATTTACCATGGTCTGTGAGCAAAGTTCAGAAAAGAGACTGTGCAAATCAAGCGTTAAAACTACCAATGTGCGCGATAATAGAAAAGTTTCTGGTACGGTTTAACACGTATAAGCTTCAACTCTGAACGTATACCGGCGCGTCATCATCGTACCTAATGACTTCGCAAGGAAACTCTTCCATCCTCAGGGACTTGGGCGTAGCAGCCAGACATACTGCAGTAGAACTCAGGTGTCTTGTAATCGACCAACGGACAGGTTGACAGCGCAGCAACACCTTCAGACATGCATGCCGCCAGCCAGGGAGCATTTCCCGAGTTGTGAAAGCGCGAAATTCGAAAACGTCGAAGTTGCTAAGTGGCTATACTGACTAAGCATATCTATTAACCAGACCTCTCCCCCACTATGTCACTGCAAGAGGCCTCAGATGCTCGAAAAGCGCGTTTGATCGCCCTAAGAAACCGCAAGGAAGGTATATCAACTGTATCAAATGGGTACGTGGTAATAAATTTCAATGCTGCATAATCTTAACCAGCCACAGAGATTCTGTGCTTCTCAGCAGGAATTATGACCCTGAGACAAGGACGTTGAAGAAGCACTCAAAAAACGACGTTCTGACCACAGATACCGTCGAGAAAGCTATTGAAGGAGTAGCTGAAATGATCATCACCGAGGATGAACGGCAGCGTGCCCAAGAACTTGTATGCCGATTCATACTACAATGAACTCCCGCGTTTGCAGCCGCTCATATTCTCCAGGACGTATTCAACATCGCCCCGAAACGGCCAAACTGGGACTTGAAGCGCGAAATGGACAAGAAACTTGCGAAGCTAGAGCGAAAGACTCAAGAAGCTGTCCATACTCTCATCCGTCAGCTTGATATTTCAACCCGTCTTTATTTTCAATTGCTTACACTATATGAATAGGGCAAAGACTTGCTTCTCAAAAAGGGCAGTCGGACGACATTCTAGGGGCGATGAATGCCCAAGAGAAAGCATTGGATGTCGAAGACCAGCCGTCAGACGAGGATGAATGAAGCAGGTCCTTTCTCTATCCCGTCCATCATACCACCTCATGGTTATGGATCTCAGTTCCTCTGTACGTGAGCTGAATATTACCCTAGTACTGCGGCCTCCATGCGATCACAGTTTCGTGCTACAATTGGCACGAACACGTCCAGGCGTGACTACCTTGCTTTTGTTGATCACACCCCCTTAATAACAAGGAGTTCCGCCATCTGATTGAAGCACTCAAAATGGCGGGTATGTTCCTTGTACCATGTATATTACCTTTGCAAATTGAAGGACGGCGGCTATCCAAAATCGGTGTCCTCACCAAACACGTGAGACCCTAGAGCGGTTTGCACTTGGGACAAGAAGATATACCGACGCAAACCCGTGATTGTCTGTCCGGACTTCCTTTATCGCAAATTTTCTGTCTCTGATGATAACCGAGATCGAGAGCCAGTCTCGCCGTTTGCCCACGCCAGTCACATGTTGCCAGCGTGGTGAGTTTTCTGTGTCGTACTGACAAGATCGTCGTGTTCAGTCCTTTCTACAGATTGTGCGTGCCGAAGATATTGAATATCATCATCTGAGACTCAGGTTATTGCTCAGCTATAAGCATTCTGGGAGATGGTGCTATACGGTATGATATGATTACGTCCTGTGCGTAGCCTTCTGCGTCTGGAAACATCGTCATCGTATCGCCTCATCTCGTCTCGTCTCCTTCCATCATGCCTTGATTCCCGATCCATCGCTTGAACGTTCTGCGAAATCATTTTCCTTCGCATCTGTCTAGTGAGCGAGTTTGTAGCATGGTACTGATATCTATGCACAGTTTTTCCGTCATTGCTATTCACGCCATCTATATCCAATTAACATTTACTACACATATATCCCTCTAACTCTTACAAACTCTACGTAGCGATACTTGTTACTTTTCTCAGCGACGAAATTATAGAACAGGGGGATAATGATAAAGGCTCTACTTGGTGTCTATGCAAGAAAGCAACTGGATGTCAGCTGACATTCCAGGTGTTGTGCAATCCAACTGTGTCATCCGCACGATTGATTGGACCGCTAGACGCCACCATAGTCTCCCGATCGTGGAATCCATTGACCATACTGCCCTCACCTTTGCCTTCCTGTGAGTTCGCGGCCAACTTGTTTTTGACATTGTCTGCACGTAGCGACTCCAGTTGACGCAAATACTCTTCGCTGACACCACCAGTGACATATTCCCCTGTGAATACGGAGCAATCGAAAGTTGGAATGGACGGGTTGAATTGTCGCACAGATGCGACGAGATCGGGAAGAGTCTGGAACACGACAAGGTCTGCACCGATGGCCTCGGCTATCTCCTGAGTGGTGCGCCCGTATGCAACGAGTTCTGTCCTTGAAGGCATATCAATACCATAAACATTAGAATACCTAGCAAATATTTGTCAGCAATGCGACGGTGGTTGGTAGAATGAACTACCTTATGGGTGGAGCACAGCTTGCGACGATGACCTTCTTTGCGCCAACATCCTTCGCCATCTGGATAATTTCTTTTGAGGTGGTGCCACGAACGATGGAATCTGAAGCCGTGTGTCAAGGTAAGACCTGATGATCATTTAGTCATTCCACGACTTACCATCAACAAGGAGAACATTCTTCCCAGAAAACTCCAAGGCCATGGCGTTCAGTTTCCGTCTAACATTTTTTCGTCTTTGAAAACACCATCAATATTGTGAATTCATGGAAACAAGTATATCTGACCTCATTTGCTGACCTGGCATAATGAATGTCCTACCAACATAGCGATTCTTGATGAAGCCCTCTCTGTAGGGCAAATTGAGCTTCTGAGCAAGATTCAAAGCTGCAACACGAGAAGTATCAGGAACCTGAAAACGTGTCAGGAAAAATGGTGGCAATGAGGGGAACCACTAACGGGAATGACGACATCCACTGTGATGCCGCGTTCCTTTAAAACCTTGTCGACTTCGACCGCAAGCGCATCGCCCATAGCCATTCGACTGCGGTAGACACTGATGCCGTCAAGCACTGAATCGGGGCGAGCGAAGTAGACAAATTCGAATATATCGGGTGCGAAGGTCGCATGCTCTGCAACACGTTTCCTTGAAACTCCTGACCGAGTGATGATCACTGCTTCGCCTACCAGCAACAAAGTCAGTGACTGTGGCTTATGATAGAAATAAGGACTGACCAGGCTTCACATCCTCCCATTCGCTAAAGCCCAGAGCATCAGCAACAATACTCTCGCTTGCAAAAAGGTAGTCTCTTCCAGAGCTGCTCCGTCTGGAAGCCACCCCAACGGGTCGTATGCCATTGGGATCTCTGAACGCGATGATCCCGAAGCCAGCAAGCATTGCAACACATGCATATGCCCCTGTGCACTGCTTCATAAGGCCTCCAATGGCATTGAAGATGTCGTCTTCGTTTATGCGAAATTTGCCAGTCTGCTGGAGATTGTTGGCAAAAAGGTTGAGTAGGAGTTCGGAATCGGACGAAGTATTTATATGTCTATGTGCGGTGGCGTCCATATATTGTAGGAGTGAAGGACCATCTATGAGGTTCCCATTCTAATCACCTTCAGTCTTGGGTGACAAGTCTCGAAAACAAACTCACATGCGCAAATACAATACCATAGGGTGAATTAACGTAGAACGGTTGAGCTTCAGCGTGGTTCGAGCTTCCAGCAGTCGGATAACGAACTGCAACGCGCTATATCAGATAATCGTTGGGAGGACCAGTTTGCTCCCAGGGCTTACCATGGCCAACACCCATCCCTCCGATCAGCTTGGAAATCGCCTTTTCATCGAAGACATCGCGAACCATACCATTAGCTTTGCATTGAAAGAATCGGCCCTTTGGGCCACAAGTCACGATGCCACACGCATCCTGTCCCCTGTGCTGCAGCAAAGAGAGACCTTCACATATGTCTGGTGCTGCATCCACCGATGGATCATGAAGCAGCAGCCCTAAAATACCACACACTAAATCGGAGATCTATCAGAGGATCTGGCACGTAGACGATCAAGAAGCCAACTCACTCGCGTTGCAAGGGTGAAATGAAAGAAAACGTGAAAGCTGGGGCGATGCCCGTTCGCGAAATAAACGTGCAGGGTATTATTGGTTAGACACCGAAAACTGCCTGAAGAAAAACTGGCATGGTGTCATCACTTTCCCGGCCGTAACCTTGCCGTGATAATCTGGCCTCGGTCCGTTTATGTACGAACCACGCACGTGGGCCACAATTTCTGATCCTGGGGCCTGAAAGGCTGAAACAGCTTGTAACTTTATCATTGCCCATCAGTACCTTCGATCCCTTATATTTCGTCCTACTTGAGCTTGGCGATATCGGCAGGCCTGAAAAACTCTTGCTTATACTATTGAGAATTTCCAGAGTAACATTCACAATCACTTCTAAAATCACTGAAAAATACGCGGTTGAACGCGATTGTATTCTTCGATACTACGAGGTGATATAGTGGATATAGGTAGGGCATCAACGTTGTTGGGATCTTGGTAAAGTCGCGAGTAATGGCTGTGATAATAAGCAGCGTATCGGCCGCAGAGTAGAAAGCGATGATGTGCAATAGTCTACAAAAAGATGCGTGCGATGATGGATGATAAATTAGGGAAGGATGAACTTCCTATGCTAGATGGAGAAAGATTCGACAGGACCCATTGAGACAAAAGAGTGATTACAGCTTAAGCTGTTTGGGTTTCTCCCAGGTGTATGCGGGGTTACCTGTATGGGAATTAGTTCTACACTACATCTAATGGCGTAAGAACATACCGAAGTGGCCGTAAGAAGCGGTCCTCAGGTAGTGGGGTTTCTGGAGGTCAAGCTCGCGCACTAGAAATCATTGATCATTTGTCCCTCTCCAGACAGAAGAGGAGACTTACCCATGACACCAGGACGGAGATCCCAGTTCTTGCGAATGACGTCAACGAGCTGCTCGTTTGTCTTCTTGCCAGTACCGTAAGTGTCAACGTAGATAGACAAGGGTTCGGCGACACCAATAGCGTATGAGAGCTGAACAAGGCAGCGGCGAGCGAGGCCAGCAGCAACAAGAGATTTGGCTGTGCGAGATTTCAAATACCGTACAAGTGATCCAAGACTGATGAACATACCGATCCAACGAGCAGTGTACGCTGCAGAACGGTCAACCTTGGAGAAGTCCTTGCCTGAGAAGGCTCCTCCACCGTGTGCACCCCAACCACCGTAAGTGTCTACAATAATCTTGCGGCCAGTCAGACCGGCATCACCCTGAGGGCCACCAATGACGAAGCGGCCAGACGGTTGAATCTAATCCAACTCGTGAGTTGCAAGCATCACTAGAAAGCAAAAATTCACGTACGTGGTAGACGATGCGGTCATCAAGAAGGTTCGCGGGGATGACCTGCGCAACGATCTTGCTCAAAATTTCCTTACGAAGCTCCTCGGTGGAGATTTCCTCTGCGTGCTGGGTCGAAATAACGACCGTGTCCACACGCAAGGGGATCATCACACCACCATCGTTCTTGTACTCAACAGTGACTTGAGTCTTTGAGTCAGGGCGCAGCCAGGGCAGAAGACCTGATCGGCGAGCATCGGCCATGGCACGGTTGAGCTTGTGCGCAAGCATGATAGTCAAAGGCATAAATTCTGGAGTCTCATCGGTAGCATAACCGAACATGATACCCTGGTCACCAGCACCGTGGTCTTCCAGAGATCCGTGGTCCAGACCCTGAGCGATATCAGGAGACTGCTGCTCAATGGCAACAAGAATGTTGCAAGTCTTGTAGTCGAAACCCTTGGAAGAATCGTCGTAACCAATTTGTTTGATTGTGTTACGGATGATTTTTTGGTAGTCGAGCTGAGCTTTAGTGGTGATCTCTCCAAAGACCATGATCATGCCGGTCTTCGCTGCGGTCTCACAAGCGACCTTTGACCAAGGGTCTTGTGCAAGGCAAGCATCGAGCTGCGAAACTATTTAGATCGTTTTCCGCGATGATTGAAATCAAGTGGATACTCACAATAGCATCCGAAACCTGGTCGCAGATCTTGTCTGTTACATATTAGCATCATTGCAAAGCTTTGATCACGACGAAACTAACCGGGATGACCTTCACCTACAGACTCAGAGGTGAACAATAAATGCCCAGGTGCAAGAGCAGGACGCGCGTGACCGTTAGCAGCCATGGTAAGACAAAAGATGCTCAAAAAAGAACGAGGAAAAGGTTGGGAAGGAGCAAGGAAGGAGGGAAAGAAGATGTGAGACCAAAGGTTTGCGCAAAACAATTAAAGGTTCTATATGGCTTATATAAGCCTCATCACGCCATCCTCTGCCATCCTCTTGCCAAAATACAACAGAGTTACGTCCTCAGAAACACGATAGATAGTAGACTCAGACGTGGCATGACCAGATTCCCATGAGTTTCAGATCTGATGGAGGGAAAAAGTTCAAATGAGCCCCACAACATGTGGAACGTGGGTACTGA
This sequence comes from Suillus weaverae, assembly GCA_016767475.1. Taxonomy (NCBI): domain Eukaryota; kingdom Fungi; phylum Basidiomycota; class Agaricomycetes; order Boletales; family Suillaceae; genus Suillus; species Suillus weaverae. The sequence continues at coordinate 589,701 of MU179298.1, forward strand.
CAGTAAGTAGCTGATAGCCAAGCGAATTAATTACTTATTACAAAAATCCTACACCAAGAGGGTCTGTATTTGTCAAGGGAGGGTAATCTTCCTGCTCTAAAACAAGACTCTCATCAGACACAACCGTGAGATGGGGTACGCCGACATCGTGGCTTTGCTCAGATATCCGGAATCCTGACGAGTCTCCAGACTCTAGGCGACGAGGCGGATGTGCGACTGTTGGGTCAAGCGGTAATGATTTCCCATCGAAGAGATCTTGTGACAAGGAAACCTGTCTAGGCGACCTTGACCTAGTAGTACTCCAGGGGTTATCGGAGGGAAGGACATGTATAGCCGTCTGGGGTTTCACATTATCCCAAGGGTTGTATGATGAGCCGACAGAATGTGACTGGCCGGTTACACGATAAGCAGAGCGCTCTCCGTCTCTAAGGCGCTCACGAGGCTGAAGTTCGGATGTTTTTCCTTGGACATCTTCGTTATCTCCTGATGGCCTCGGTAACGCCTTGAAGTCCTTTGCAACTCCATCATAAGCGTCCTGCATCGCTGAGAATGCCGCGGTAGCATTCGAGGATAATTTTCCCCACACTGATCTTACTCCGGTGTTGTAAAATGTATCCGTGGAATTCGCAGTCCGAGAACGAGCCGGAGGTGAAGAATGACTGCCTGGAGATGATGGTCGAAGGGGAGGGCCAGAAGGCCGCAGTGATGTGGGGGACGAAGCTGCGATGTTATCGGCAATTGTTCTCTGAGGAATGTCTGGTAACGAAGACCATAGTCCACGAAGGCCTGCAGTCAGCGCTTCAGACGCATTCCCAGCGTTGGACGGCACAACAGAAGTATTTGACAGGTTTGGCGTTCTGGCAGGTGACGGTGGAAGCGGTATTCCCGCAGGAATGCTGATTGAATTGACAGGATCATCCTCCAGGGAATCGATCGGGGATGTGAATTCTGGACCCTCCTTCGTCTGAGAAACAACTATCCTCCCATTCATCTCCTCCTCGGTCCTGCCATAAAGCTCATGCCAAAACCGAATATCCTTGGCATTTGGATAAAGAACACCCATGTCAGCTGAAGGATCTCTACTGGAGGGATCATCCAAAGAGGGGTCGTATGCGTCATTCTTGTTCTGCTCCAACTCTGATGTTGAGTTAAAAAAGTCCCAAATACAAGCTGCCCGCTCTGAGGGAGCAACGCCATCTTCACCAGCTCGTCGTTCTCGTTCACAATTGTATAAGAAGTTGCCGAATTGGCACGAATAAAGGTGATATAGCAGTTGGCGAAGGAAGCGTTCATTAAACTCAAAGCGAGAGGGGTACTGCCGCTGTAGCTGACGAACGCATTCCAGGAATTGGTGAAAACATGGGCTCGTCTCCTTCAGGTGGCTCTGGGACGCAAATCGATTCTGGACAGAAACCAAGAAGGCCTGCGCCGCATCGGCGCCGCTACTTGTCCCCCCAGTTTCCGGTAACGAGGTAAAGAATTTGTCGGAGGAGAGGTGCCCGCACCGGTCAAGAAATTTGTGCCCAAAGGACACCCAATCTTTCTCGATGAGTATCTGGAAGCCTCGGATGGTGCGGTAATGGGGATCCAAGCATAACTGGGCTAAAGCAGATAACTGAGATGTTCGATCCCAGCCATCTGAGCAATGAACAAGGACATGTGACGAATTGATGTGAATGTTTCGAACAATGAGAGCTGCGCCCTCCATTATATTCGACATGTGTCTGAGCCATCCAGAGCGACGTAGCGCCTGCCGGTCGACTACCACAAGTTGTTGTGCTTCTCCAGGCAGGCTGCCGGTAACGCTCGCAGCAACGTTGTCTGCCTCGCGCAATACATCCACCACCTTGGCAAGGGCTTCGCGCATGGTATGTATGTGGTCTATGCCCGAATAAACCTTCTTGGCGTCCTTGTAGTTATCCATGTTTTCGGTGCCTGCACCTTTAGCTGTGTTAGCCACGGCATTGGCAGTCGGCCGTGCGTCAACTATCAAATTTGTGCTAGTGGCACCGTAAACCGGTCCAGATGGGCGTGATTCCGAGAAATGATGAGACTGAAACACAGCTTCGACGAGCTTCTCATCTTGAAGTGAGCGACTCTGCTTGATGCCCACCATCGGCTGGCTTGATCTTGTGATGCTGCCCTGAATGAGGTAAATTTAACAGTATACTTTGTCTCAGGTGCCTTAATACTAACAAAGTTTGCCCAGTGCAAGTAGGTCAGCGCAGGTATCCGACATTTGCTGCGGTATTTGGAAGCGTATCGCAACGTCGAGTCGCTGATGCGAGACGGGACTACCAGTCGTGACGGGTAGGTAGGCGAGAACTTCGAATTGGTCTTCAGACATTGGATAATTCAACAGGGACGTCCAATACTTACCGCGTAGTCCTTGTTGATATCAGTGAAACGCCAAGCCTTTGTACGAGTTCCAACGCCCATACGGCCGAATTCTTCTCTCGGAGAGTAAAGGGACCATCCACCCGTAGCATCAAAGGGCGGGTTAGGAGTGTAGAAGAATGCATACAGCTGATTGACAGAGGCTAATAAATGTTAACAATCGATACGACTTAAATCGAGGGATTGAGTGCTCACTGCACACGGTTAGCTCTTTGACACTTTCAAATACATCTATAGCGTCCCGTTCCTTCTCAAAGGACAGCGAAAATGTTTCAAACATGCGAGTGTGAAACGTTAACGGGCTCTGTCCATGCAAGGTTTGCGGGAGCTTCAACACAAGAGATATCAGCGGGTAAGGTACCTGCAGTGCGAGTTATCAAGTGCAGCACGCCGTAAACCGGAATGTAGAACTCGCCCACATCTCCTCTTTCTCAGAATCCTCATACCGAAAAATAAGGTGATGGGCAGTGAGGTGGAGTGATCCATAATGAGCCCCGCCGGACTTGCCACATAACACCTTTTCCACCTGCACATGCACTGTTGAGCATATCAATCGCGCGTTTCGCGCGCAGCGCACCTTCGAAACTCTGATCGAATCCATCTATCTGCAGCTGGTGGAAGTAGTTCAAGTAGATGCCGCTCGACCTTAGCCCAGGCTCAACGTCAGACGGTCACGGAATCAATACTGGTGTGTTTGATCCTATTTACACATCATGGACTCCGCCCAGCACAATTTACTTATGGGCGCGATACGGTCGATGCCGCTAGGTTACTCAGTCCCATTTCCAAGCTAGAGTATTGGCTGTACCACAGTAGTTTTATTTATCCAAAGACCCACAGTTCGCTAACCGCATCTCTACCAGCCGAACCGTCGTCCGTATTCGCAGCATCTGCCATTGGAAATAGATCTTTCCTCAGTTCCATAGCCAACGCGGGTTCCTTTTTTATTTTACGTCTAACCTCGGTTTCAATTAGCTGCAACATTGTTAAGCGCGTGCACAAGAGTATAAAGAAAATTCTCTTACCGTTCCGTACGTGTGATCGAGGAAATCCTCCATAGAATAACCAGGCTTGGTGAACGCCTCTGCAAAAATGCGTGCCATAGTTGACACTGCAGAATCATAGTGATGAATATGAGAGTGAAGCTCCCATAATGAAGAATCGAGCGCGTTGGTAGAGTTGGGATTGGGTTCGTCGGCGATGAACGAGTCTGGCGACGTGATTAGTTTAAATGGTGGCCAATGAGCTGAATGCGTACCAGTGTCGATGCTAGAATTATTGTGTATCATTACCATGAGGGCCGGATGTCGCTTGAGAATGTTATACGTGAAAGGAACGACCATGATGATGGCTGCTGGAGGAGCATTCAATGATAGCCTGGACAACCTCTTGACGAACGATGCCAATAAAGTTGCAGGCAAATGTCTGGGCTGTCTTAGTAACAACAATGGAAATTGTGGAGATGGATCTTACGTAGAACTCAAAAATAGTTCGGTTAAACGGAAAAACCGAGCACGATGCTTCAAGTGCAGAACATCACGATGGAGGAATGCGTATAATCGGGTGAAAAATGAAGGGTAATCTCTACAGCGTAGAGGGTTGGTGAGACATAAAGCGTGGCGTTTGAAGATTTGCGCTTACAGATTATAGTCTCGCATTAGGGTAAACAAAGCGTTAAGTGACAGCAGTCCAACGGTTTCTCCTAGCGGATTGCTTTAATAAATCATGGTTGATACCAAAAATGTTCCCTTACCAAGATCTACGCATGCACTTATCCAATCCATGACAAGCACAGGCCTTGTAAGGTGTGGCAAGACACCACGATGCATGACATTCAGTGCTCTTGTTGTCAGCGCTCGATTGGAGGATGTGGAGATAGATGACAGATGAGGCAGGAAATTTAGCCACGTTCGCGTGAATACAGCACGATGAGCTTGAAGGGAGTAAAGAGACTGGTGGAATGTCAGGGTGTAAGCCCGGGCCTTGGCACCGTGTTTTTTCGCATCTTTCGAATTGGAATCCTCATCGAAAAATTTGCGCCAGTCATCCTCATCGTTTTCATCCACCGATTCTGCAGCGTCGTCCTCTTCAGCATCTCCCTTGGCACTTTTGTGTTTTGGGGGTTTTACGCCGAGCTCTTCCACCCACCACGAGTTAAGCTCCGACGGGTCCGTTGGAAATGTTGACAACTTTTCCATAATAGAGAGTAGATTGTCGAGCAGGTGAGGGTACTCTGCAGATGAATATTTCGAGAGCACAGTCCTAAAAACAGAGTTAAGCACTGCATATGAATTTCGCATTGGACCTTACGTTGCTTCCCGCAAAAAACACCATCGAATATCATCGTAGACGCTGAACCATACTTCCACGAAGTTCTCTCTCACATCCAGCATCGTCTTTGAATTATGCTTACTGCTTCCATTCGACCGAGGGGATGGAGGACACAGTAGAAGCCCGTGTACTATGTGTTTGAAGTGCGCAAGGTGAAATTGTGGTTGTGCGGTCGCGGAAGACTTTGTTAGTGAGGTTGAGAGATGCTTCAAAAGTGAAAAAAGTATCTCCAGCGAGGATTTCTGGTACCGATGTGAGAATACAAAGCACAACCAATAATGTGACACGTACCCTCAGCGCAGGCTCTTCATCTTGCAGTAAGCCAACGAGCAGTTCGACGTACGAATCCAACTTCTCCCATATCCACTTGCGGACAAGCTTAGCAGCATCGTCGCCTCCGTAGACTAACATCCTACGAGATATTATCAAGACAAATACGCGATAAATGCTATAGACAGCTTTGGACATTTCCCTCGCGTCTGATGAGCCATATGCCAGCATGAGCAGGTCCGCGAGTGGGTTAAGAGAGCCATTTTCTGTGACGGCAGATGTTAGCTGAGCTTCCAGAGACTTGACCGAAGTAGATCCAACAGCTGTTTTGCGTCTTTTGGTCGGGGGAGGGAGTGAGCGGACCGGCATGGTAGGGATATGCAAAGTTGAGCAGATTATCTTTGGATTAATTTTACTTACTTATTTAATTATTATATGTATGTAACTTGTCATTAATGTAAATATTTGTAAATACAATGAAGCTGGCTCTTTGTGCCGATCATGTGCATCATCACGGACCTGCTGATTCCGCTGTTCGCAAATGCACACTGGGCGATGCATGATTGGCGTATCGCCAGCGCTGTGGACTTATCGGACCAACACAACCAGCGAAACAACGACCGTGGGAGCGTGGGAATAGATTCCGATCTCCTTAAACAACGTCCTCGATACTTAACGTTCCGGTGCTTTCATGTTATCCGCCACTTTCAAAGCTTCCTCACGGTTGCACTTTGCGTCGATGGCGGGTCGCGGGCTGCGGCCTGCAGTCGGCCTGCGTCAATTCCATGGATCTCTGAAGTGCCAGGAGCACTACTTGAATGCCGATAGAAAGGCAAGCACCTTTTCCTGTCTGTATCATAACGCCAGCTTGGTCACGCAAGCGCTACATGCACCTGAATTTTCTAGACTTTTGAAAAAGTCGCTCTAAACCGGTCTGCGAGTGACAAGGCCGTACTGGTTGACTTCTATGCAGAGTGCGACTTCGGGTGTAATAGGCGTTTAGACATATGCTGACAGCCGTGTATCATAGGTGGTGCAACCCTTGCAAGATGATTTCGCCCCTGCTTGAAAAATTGACCAGTGATGAGACAGTGAAGACTGGTAGCGGCCGTTCACTTGACTTGGTCACGGTGGACACAGACTCAGAGTTCATTTTAGCATTACAATACCAGGTGCGCATACTTCGACATGAACTTGAGCAGTTCTCATTCCCGCCATCAACATCAGGTGCGGTCGCTGCCGACAGTCATAGCATTCAAGGATGGCAAGAAGGTTGACCAGTTTGTTGGAGCCCTGAATGAAAGCGGCATTCGCCAATTCATAGCCAAGTTGTAGGAGACCTGTAGCATCCTTACATGAACATGGTTGTATATGTTCGAAACCCCTCTGGTTTCAAAAAATGAATCAAAACATCGAAAGCAGAGTGTAAAGTTTGTTACAACGAGTTAATGAAAGGTTGAATATAGGTACACGTAGGAGATGAAAACAAACTATGAAGCAGTGGGGTCCACATTGTAATGCACCGGTATAAACGATAACTGTGTTGGGCGCTAACATATAGACGGGGCAAGTGGGCGAAGAATATTCGCAGAACCGTCCAGGCTATTGTATCGAGCAACAACCGCCTCCAGCCTTTTGTTGGCCATATACGTCGTCTGCCTTGGTGACTGGACCCCACACGGACGGAACCTGGGTAAATTTCATTCGTCATACGTTCAACACAAAACTCGCACAATGAAGAAAACATACGAGGTGGTCTTTCGTCGTCTTGCAGTAGCGAATTAAACTATGAACAAGTCAGCCTGGTTTTAAATAAGACAAACGAATGGAACTCACCTGGCGGCTGCTTCACTGACACGGATTCTTGGCCTTGCCAAGTCTTCTCGAAGGCGCTGGTTATGCTCCAGCAGCCGACGATACCGTAGCTCCGACATTGACTGCCTTCCGCCTCGAGAACTCATGTTTATGGTATTCGTGTGTGGTGAAAGTCCTTGATTAGCAAAAACTGTGAGATATGAGAGTGTGGTCAGTTGTTGAAAACTAAAGTACCCACCAGCTTTGTATAGACTGCCGTATAACTGCACTTGTCGGATATCGTGTCGCGCAGAGTCAAGAAAGCAAGATACCACAGGATTAGACGGTGGTACTAATAGTGTGGTGATCACGGTGGGGAGACAAGTCTGCAACGGTACAATTGCCCGGTTTGACTACTTTTGAAATCATAATATCCGAATTGGGACAATTGTAATTTGTTCATAAAATTCTTTTCTACGGTTTCCTCCTAATGTACCTACCTTCAGTACTTGCGAGTCAAGCTTCTAGCAAAACCGCATGGGTCGTTGGGATAACGAAGTCGACGAGCAAGTCGGCGACCGAGCAGAACTATCAAGAAGCGGATTCTGGAAAAGTACATTCATTTTACTATTCAGCTCCTCGACTGAAGGTTCAGGCAATGCGCCAGAGCTTCTTAGTGTAATTTAGTCAGGCTCACAATCTGAACCTCGATTAATTATAACCAGTAACGGTAGGAGAACAGCCTGAAGGATTGGCATTTAAATAACAACACAAGTCATACAAATGAGACAAGAATTCTGTGATGAATCCACAGGCAAGAACACGCTGTACGGGGAGCAGAATCAGCAAAGTGGGATGGCAGAAGTCCAGGCAAGGTACATGAAGTGCAATAGAAGGCAAATTGTACTCAGTATCTGTCCAGGATGCCTCGCAGAAGTTTCTCCTTGGCTTTTGCATGATCTTCGGCTGCGACAGACTTGGTTGTCGTGTCTAGTCTGCATATGAGTTCCTCGATGTCGCTGGGCACCGATGTCAAGTAACCTCTAAGTCGTTGGACTAAGTGGAAGGGCCATTCTGTGATCATGCTCGTAATTCAAGAAGTCTGAGATAAAATACCATGTTCGTTGACGGCCTTTTCATAACTATCGAGGAGCTTGTCACTCTCAGCGCATACATCTTGGAGCTGGAGAGATATTTTTTCAATCGTTTCCTGGAAAGCCATTGCTAAATTGGACGAGGAGATAAAGGCAGCTTTCACAAACTAACTTTCACCTTAGCATACGTCCGAACCACTTGTTCGTGTTCACGCCTCGCAGCATCTTCGAGGGCTCTCGAGCTCTTGTCAAATAGGGCAACTCCACGGAGCAAAGTCGAATTGTTGTCATGCGAAAGGAATTTGTGAGCCTCTCCTACTCGAGTAACCACTGGAACGAGAGTCTCCCTGAACTGTTCTGTTGCTTCGCGGCGATGAGAAAGGAATACTGGCGAGAGTCGATCAACGATAGCTACGCCATCTGCAAATTCGGGAGCCTCCTCCCTGAGATGATGATGAGCGACGAAGCAATCCCTGAGGGCTGTGAAGTTAGTGAATACCCGTCGTCTAAGAGAGCGATTAGAGTCGCATGTTCGTCCCAGTTAGAGTCCGCGGAACCGTCTTCGTCTTCATGATCCTGGTGTCCCTGGATAGCGTCTTCCGTGTCGGTAAATTCGTCTTCTTCGCGATATTCAGTATAGCTGGGGGGTTCTTCTGATCTGATAGGAGACTGGTAATGAGGTTCGCAGGTGCATTGATGTCGATTACGAATCCTCTGGGAGGGTGAAACAAGTCTGTTGTGGGCCATTACGCGTGATTTATCTGTATTAATCACTGCAGTCCTGCTGTTAGTAACGTCCCTGAAGGGTGAACGCATAGATGGCATCTGACATGACTTGAGCGCTTTCGACACCGTGGACCGCATTCGGGTGTTCGACATCGACTTCCTGTCGCTTGGTGATGAAAAGCGTACCATGATGAGCGTTGCTCTTTGAAACTGTGAGCGTTTTAGTGCTATCAAAACCTCCTGTGGATTGGAACTCCGACACGGTATGTCCCACCGTTGATCGTTCTTCGTTTCTCTCCCGTACATCTTGGCCCGGTGGGCAGGTGCGTTGTTTTTCATTTCAAGTCCACTAATTTCTTTGCTTATAAGCCATCTGTCGTCGCAGTCGCATACTAGGTTCCCTTCTCTCAGATTTCCTGAGCTTCGCCAACCTCTTTGTTCTCATTTCCGCACTATTTCACCATGAACGCTCGTCCACATAAGCAGTCTATGTCGGAGCTAAAGCTTCGCAGACTCACAGAGCACAACCAACGACTGCGAGAGGATCTCGCGCGACCGCGAATGAGAGTGAGCGAAGCTAGCGCAAGGTACTGTCCTATTTTCTTCCCACCATGGTCAGGTCTTACCCTCGGTCTTCGTTTTACAGTTTAATTCGTTACTGCAAGACCACAAAGGACCACCTGGTACGTTAGTACTACTAGTGTTTTCAGCACATTCACATTCACTTGCTCCACAATTCCATTTCGTGTGCCTATGTGATTTGCGCTCATACAACGTATTTTCAGGTACCTTCTGTATGGGGACCCGTCGGAAAGGGTGAGGACCCGTACGCACCGCCGCAAACAGGTTGCACCTGTATCGTGATGTGATATGTTGCTCCTTATACCCCATACCGTGACATACCCCCTTTCAATTTCTGGCTACGGAGAGACCGGAGGAGACTCCAAACACCCTTTCCTGCGCGACACCTCCACGCATCCTACACATACTCAAACCGCCCACGCTCGTTACACATATCCTACATCTCCTCGTTATCGTGACTTTCCAAAACCAGATGGACGATGCTTCATGACTTGCACATTCTTACAATACATATTGCTTGGAACCGCAGATCCTTCGCTGCTTCGAGTCATTCCAGGGTCCCTTTGATCCATTTCGAGCATGTCACTCTTTGCATTGTTCATTCTCTCACTTTTTGCATAGCTCAGTGTTTTATTTGTTTTTATCAGTTTTTGTCTCGGTTGGAAGTGCATCTATGTGATATATATTTGTTGGGGAAGAGACCCTTGACAATGAAGCCATTTACTATCATATTATTCTGAGTCAAGACCTAGTGAACAATTTGAAACTGCGTTCGATCAACCTGAGCTCTGCGCTTATTACGTCCTGTCAATTTATTCTTATATCTTGGTTTCTGTGTTTCGTTATAAACAACAGATGAGCGATGTCACGGTCTCATCGTGAACTCCTGTTGCATCTCGTCGCGCCAACGCCCATCTCGGAAACGCGATCCGTTGTTCGCATAATAGTTTTGGGAAGGGCACTGCCAAATACACGGGCCAGCCAGCTCACTCGACTTCTACAGCTGTTTCACACCTTCAGTTACGTACATCGCTCTGTCCCATGATCCAAGACGTGCGCCTGCAAATTCGCGAGCTTGCTGCACCAGTTGCACAAAAACTGGGCATCGGCAAGATATCTAACTTCGCTGATGTTATCTTCCTCTCCTTCGTGTTCTTTACTACTGTGCACAATAGTCTCTCACCCGCAGTAAGCGGTGTGCTCTTTCCTGTCTCATATGGGAAAGCAGGAAAGAGAGCGAGGAACAACTGGTGAGGCTTACTACACTAGACCCCTTGGGGAAGTAAGAATTCACAAATGCAGGGATATACGTGTGGCGTCGCTCGTCCATTCTATCTTGATCATATTCCTCGCCGCGCGCTGTCTCAGTCTTCCGAGCCTTGACCAAAATCGTGCCTTTGGTTGGCATGAAGATGTAGGATTTTTAATAGCTATCGCAACGGGGTGAGTCGATTCTGAGCAAACGCAAATACAGTTTTTTTGACTTCACTCCAGTTACTTCATCTGGGACACATTGGAATCGATCATACATTTCAGTGACATTGGATTCGTTTTCCATGGTACGTGTCTAACGAGTTTCTTCGCAAGATTGCTTCTGACACAGCCCCAGGCATTTCGTGTCTTCTGATATACGGCCTTTCATTTGTGAGTGATATGGTCATGTCAGAGATCATGGAAAGGCTACAGAACACGTCCATTTAGACGCCCTTTGTCCCTTACTATGCAGTACGCTTCTTATTTTGGGAGCTGTGAGTAACATATCATAGCAGACGGCCAGTTCCTTGTTCATACTATTTACAGGAGCACTATATTCTTGAACATCCATTGGTAAGCCGTGATTCTAATAGATATGCCCACGATGATGTAGACGAGCTTCGCTGGTAGGTTCCTGGACAAGACAGGAAAGACAGGCAGTGCCCTTCAGCTTGTCAATGGCATTGTTCTCATCACGACCTTCTTTTGTGTACGCTGCATCTGGGGCGCAATGATGGTCGGTGCCTATTTGAACCTGGTGTCCATTACACTAATGTTTTGAATGCAGTCGTATGAATTTTTCGTGACTTTGAATAGCGTGCACGACCAAGTTTTGACACCATACCTCATCATTTATGGAGGCGGCAATGTCTTGCTTCAAGGGCTTAACTGGTTCTGGTGAGACTTCCGTTGTCATCGTCTTGAAGAGCTAATTTATGCTCATACACTTCAGGTTCACCAAGATGATAGCTGCGCTTGCAAAAAGGTTTCAAGGAAAACCTAATGGCCACAAGGTCGTCAACGGAAAGACAAAAATATGACCATCTTTTACATATCTTGTTTTCTGGATGTTGAGCCTCGAATGCCAGTAGTAACAGATAACATATGCTTAAACACAACTATCCACAACAGGACCAGACCTCTAGGCCACGATGAACGCTGCCTCTACATGTGTCCGCACTCTCCGCTCCCAGGCAACAAGGTTCACACGTCGAGTGACCTCGATTCTTGTGCTATCCATGCTATACAAAAGACAGTGTAGGTATGCGAATGCAAGTGCATCCAACGCAGTGGGATTTCTGTATTGTGTCGGTGAGTATACCCGTGGCTTCGCGAAAATAATAATGACTTACTCTGAGCCAAGGAACCATTTGTCAGTTCCCAGTCGTTCCGAGAGCGAAGCGATGGCCTCCGCATACTGTCCTTGGATGGATGAAAGTGTAATGTTTGTTCCATATGATGGCAGTACTGAGCTCAAGCCAGTCAGAGGAGCAGGTGGTGGACTGAGAGTGACCGCTAAGGCCCTCCCCCCAGCGGTAGCTGTCCGGAAGAGTTGTGAGAGTACAGGTTGCGGAGATTCTGATAGAGTCTGGCAAGAGCAGTCAGGGTGTGGTCTACATATGAGACAGAATGCACGCACCAAGGCAGCATGCACTACTCCCTCGAGCAAGGAGACCCATGCATGGCTCTCGTCTTTCAGTGTTTCGTCACTGTAACCATTGAGAGGATCGTTCCTACCGCCAACCCGTCCATCCACCCAACCAGGGATAGAGCGTGGTGCTAACAGCTCACTGCCGGCATCCCCGAACGCAGGAGTGTGTAAACAAGGCAAACGGCCATCGATTCCACCTTCTGGAGAGATGTCCCACCGTACAGCGATGTTAGTGAGCCCACGCAAAGCGATGTATGCCTGCCATTTGAGACATTCGACGTCTGTGCTCAAAATATCGGAGTTAGAGGTTTGGTCGACTGCCGGAGGTGCAATCCATAGCGTAGGCTTTTGCAAAGGACGTCTTGATGTGACTGGAATTGGTGGGTAAGTGTGCAAGGGGAACTTGCTGAGGAACCTCTGGAGCGGTTCAGGAAGACTGAAAACGGATGCCATGCTCGAAAAACACTAGCCCCACGATTTATTCGTTGCAAAGCGTTGAAGCATTTTTGTAACAAACCTTACCTAATATAAAGCGATTGCCACCAAAGCTAAGATATTTTGCTACTAAAGTATTCATTTATGGGACATATATCTTACAAAGTTCGCGAGGGCTCCGAGGCATGATTTATGAGATTTCTTGACTTGCTCACCGACGTTCGCGTCGACGACATTGGCTGGCAAACAGCTGGCAACCTTATTGGACGCGACGAGCTGGCTATCTTCGTGTTTGAGCCACGACGTTCTTACAAGTCTAGGGTTCTGTGGCCTCCGAATACTGAACTTGCACACAAGCAAGTCTAGAACATGTCTGATTATGCGTCAAGTCCCTCTAGGCCAGCCACGCCAGTACCCGCTTTACCAGAAATCCCACAAGTTGCACGTCCATTCCGCTTAAACTGGGATACATCTTCTCGTGTTCGAGGTCCAGGGAGCGTTTCAGAGACTACTGAAGGTCGTGGAGGTGACTATTTCGCAACACCTTTCCGCCTTGAACTGCCAAATCTATCAACCGCCAATATTGCCCTCGGCGCTTTACCCCAGGAATGGAGTAGCTCAACGCAGGGATTCAATGGTAGGCTGCGCTACCATTGTGTGATGCGTGATGCTCATTGTTTCCAGCGATTTCAACGGTTCTCAATAACCCTCATAGACGCCAGGCACCTCCAAAAGCCCATTCCTCCCTCCCAGCTGTGCCTCCAGCTGATCTACCGCGCGTGAGACGTAAGGATTTCGATCCGTATCTTCGAGCCATTGCGCCGGAATGGGAGAGGTTCGAGCGAAACATGCAGCTTGGTCGGGATGGTCAAGAACAGCCGGACGCATCATTTAGTCCTTGTGGTTCAACAGACACTCCGCTTACGCCACGCACGCCCCGTGCAGGAAAACTAATGACACCGCTTAGCTCTGTCCCTCAGGTGTTTTTCGATGCTCAATTTGATCTTGGTGACCCACAGATATTCAATGCCGTCATAGAACACCGGGAGGAAGATGAAGATTCCTCCGACCCTTCGTCGCTCTCATATTCGCTCCCTCTTCTTGAGAAGCTCTCTCATCACGCAGATACCATTGAACAGCATCTCGTTCGAGAGATCTCTCTTCGATCCACTTCATTCTTTGCGGCATTAACCAACTTGCAAGACCTGCAGACCGAATCGGAAGAATGTCTTGATCGGATATCGAAGCTTCGCGGACTGCTCAAGGAGGTCGATGAAAAAGGCGCCAAACGAGGACTAGAAATTGTTAGGACAGAATGCAAACTGGTCAACCTCGAATCCATCTGTAGTGGTGTCAAAGAGGTTGGGGGTGTGCTGGAGATGACTGGTGTTGCAAAAGGGTTAGTTGCGGCGGGACAGTGGGGCGAGGCTTTGACAGTCATTGAAGGCATAGAAGCACTCTGGGATCCAGCAGCTGCTGAAGCGCAACCTGCAATTTCTGGTAGGGAAGCTCGTGCGGAACTTGTCCGTGTCCCTACCAACGGACGATTGTCCCCTCTTCCACCTATGCCGGAATCGCCTCCCCCGGAAAATGAAGGGATTAGGAAGGTTCCATCAATACCACTGTCCTCCTTAACTGCATTCTCTTCTCTTCCTGCGCACGTTCGTGCACTGACGATGGAGATAGCGTCCTCGCTTACCACGGAACTCGTCAGTGTGCTAAAGCTTGACCTACTAGAACGAGTGAATGGAGCACCTGAGCGGAACGGTAACGTGAATCTCTCCTTTAAGGATAGGTTGCGGCCCGTTCTTCAAGGCCTTTTGCGTACCAAAGGGATTCGCGAAGCCACAGTTTCATGGAGAGAAGTTGTGACGAATGAAATGCAAGGTATCATGAAGCATGTATGTGCTGGGCACTTCAATGGTGCATGATCATTGATGGTTCTCTAGCACCTGCCGTCTTTCAATACGGGTGAAGAGGAGTCCAAAGGTCCCAAGGCTGCCTCAAGGTAAGTGGGGCGTTGACTTTCTTGGTACTACTATCAACTATCCTATGCTCATTATAGTGGACTTGCAAATCTTCTTCGCTCCAAAGAGCATGTAGAATTCCTATCGCTTCTCTCACAGCTGTATACCAGTCTTCTGAATGGTATCAAGGGTATCCTGGCCCAAAATGGAATTTTAATAGAAGTGTTACAAAGTTTGCTGTATGGCTTTTCGTTTCTCCTTCTCCGCCTTATCGCTCACTGTGCTTCTATACCTCCTGATTCATATCCCACAGAGCGCCGAAACCATCAGTAGATGTCATCTCACTCCAAGAAGAACTCTCAGATATTCTATCTTCAACTGCGGACCTCTCGAACAAGCTAGCGGCAATAGTTATTGGATATCGTTCCGAGCAGCATACGCAACTTGATCTACCTGGCTTCCTTACCTTTTTCAACGCTTCGTGGGGCTTCGTGGTGCAATGCGAAGTAATATGCCGGCGGATGATCATGGGGCTGAGGGGAGTGGTCCTGGGTCAGGTACGTCTCTTTATCTAAGTCAATCAGATGTGATAATAATATGCTACTCCTAGGCGAAGCACTTCCTACAAGCGTTCCATCAGGCCCGAATTAGCCAATCTGCGAAGCTTGTCGAAGACGAGCTTTGGGATCCGATGTCGGAAGTGCCTGCAGCACTGCAGCACATGGCAGATGTCTTCGTAGATTCCGCAGTCCGGGACTCCCCTGAGCTTATCGTAGGAGAGACAGATAGCTCGACTTCGGCCCCAAATCCGTTACTACTCCAACCTCCTTCAAGCAATCCGAATGGATCTGCGCCGTCATCCAAGTACCTTCGAATCGAAGAACGACCGTACTTCTGTGTTTCTGCCACAGGCGCTGTCCTTGGCCTGTTATTCGATTACCTTAAGCTTGTCGTCAATCTGCCCATGCTTAACATCGATACGATGGGTCGAGTGATAGAGTTTCTAAAGGCGTTTAACTCCAGGACCTGTCAAGTTGTTCTTGGCGCTGGAGCCATGCGGTCAGCTGGTCTGAAGTACATCACAGCAAAACATCTTGGTAGGCACTCTTCATCTTCCCTGACGCTTAGGAACCACTGACGTAACCCCTCCAGCACTGGCATCACAGTCCTTATCCATAATGGTCGCACTCATTCCGTACGTACGAGAAACCTTCCGTCGTCACCTGAGTCCAACCCAGGCAGTAATGCTAATCGAATTTGATAAACTCAAGAGGGTGCGTCCGGAACCGCCGCACGTCATAACCAAATCTCACTAGTGTTCCAAATGTAGGACTTCCAAGAGCATCAGAGTGAAATTCATTCCAAATTGATTTCTATTATGGGCGATCGTACTAGTGCACATGTCAGATCTTTACAGGCAAGTTTTACGCCCTCTGCCGTAATCTGCTAAGGACTTTGAAAGCTAAACGTGCGAATAGAACGTTGATTGGGATCGGCCCAAGCAGGGAGAAGGTGTCAATGATTACATGGAACTTCTCGTCAAGGAGACTGTCACACTTCACAAAGTACTCTCGAGGTACCTGACCGCACCAGTTGTGGAGGTTTGTAATACTTATGTTATACGTGCTAACCAAGTTCGCTTACATTTGTGACCTGCTGCATAGTATGTGATGTCTCAGGTATTCGCTGCGATTAATCACCGCCTATCCGAAGAATACAGCAAGATCGACTTGCAAAGTCAAGAAGCGAAGGACAGGTGACTAGAATAGTTGGTCTATCTTTACGCCTCGTGACGATTTTGACAGGATGCTCGCTGATGCGCACTATCTTCACGAGAAGTTTTCAATTCTAAAAAACGTTGGTGCACCCACAATCATGCTCAAGAATCTGGTCGCGGAAAAAGCTTTGCCTCGGAAGTCGGCATCCAGTAATATCCGAGTCACACCAAGTGCCAATGAGCGCATCAAGGGGCTGCTATCACGGAAAAATAGTGTCAAACCGGACAAGCCACTACCCGCAGTTAATTCTTCTCCGACACCTAGCCTACCGCCACCCCCTCCTCAAGGGGCACCTATTCATGCTGCTACCGTGGAAGAACATCAAAGTGGCAGCCCAACCCTTGATATTGTGGTGCCACCTTCACAAGGCAGTTCTCGCGCCCGCGGGATGATAGACTTCGAACAAGTGGAATCTTCTTCCAGAGATGTAGGGAAGGATGTACTCCCACCCATTCCCGATGACGCCAATCACTCACTACTTTCAGAAGCCGACACCTCTAACTATGTCGCTTCTGAGGTGGAAAGTAATTCCGCGTCGACAGCATGCCATAGGAAGGAGCGTGGGATCAGTGATAAGCACGACGAAGTTCCACCTGCGGTTCCTATTTTACCTTGCAATGGCGATAGTTGATCATTTTTGTTGGTGATTGCAATTTGGATAGCGATTATGGATTCTTGCAAGATTCCCATTTGAAAGTTAAGGATGCCGGAACATTCTAGTGTTCCACTTTGGTGGCGTATTCCCCACAAATATGCATGCATGACAGGTCCTCCATTCCCCGATCCCATTGTTTTGCTCGGATCAACCAGGACCACCCTTTACCGTGCTTATCCAGTCGTTCAGATATGGAGAGAAAGTTTTTCTGTATTTATAAACAAAGGAAACTGAAGATGCAGTAGTGGTCATGGGGCCATGTGCAGATATGGATGTTGGAGCCACTGAAACTTTGTCTCTCTTTGTTCCCTTACGTTGACACGGTACTCTGTTAACTGCACTTCGGATCCAAATGTGGGGAAACAAAATTCGAGGTAGAAATTTAGAAGAATATTAACGACTATTAATATAAGACTACTACGTTAACTTAGCTTGACGTTTCAAATCGCACGATGCCCAGATTGTACTAAGGCCCGAATGTTAAACTGACTCTGTGACAGCCTCTGACAGGTGACAAATGTGTGGTTGCTGCTAAGCATCATATCCGCGTGACACACTCTTGGTTATGACGCGGGTGTAACATCATATTGACCGACGGTGACCAAACAGTTTCCAGACTGAGGTGGAAACGGGGGTGAAGATTTATCGGACATAAGCCTTTAGGGAGGGTCCAGAGCTGAAAGCCAGCACCAATCACTTGCATCGACTGGTCTGGTCCTCACCCTTAAGGTCGTGACTGTGCGACTGGCTGGCTAGTGCACCTTTGAGTGCAATAATGATGCATGGTTTTAGGGTGCATGCTGCAGGAATTGTGCGAGGCTTTTGTTATTATCCTCGGGTGACGAGTCAGCATTTTTCCATCCACAACTGTTGTTTTACGTGCGAACGAGGAATCAATGAATCACACCCGTGGTATCAGTCACTCACAGACGTTCTGTCTACGCTGGGATATATCAGTGAATAGGACTCTTCTATGGGCGAATAAACGGACCTCTTGGCGTTCTGTGATATACCGGGCAGAGTCACATCACTTTCACATCTTTTCACACCTCGTCCGGTAGTAAACATGCTGTCCTCTAGCGAGATAAATGCCGGTGAACCCCCAAATTTTGACTGAACTTGATTGAAAGCCAAAGCACGAGTGGTGGTCTTATGACATCTCAAAGTCGCGCAATCAAACGTGCGACGTGGTGCTACTACGGTAGTAAGAACAATGGGTGAATCTAAGGAGAACGTTGCTGACAAATGATAGGCGAATGTGCGAATGTGACGCTATGTGACGTGGTTCCTCTCGATATCACACGCTTTGAGATTCCCGGTCTTGTCTGAATTGAGTCATCTAATTCGAATTTATTATTTCTCAAATATTCTATTCCTCGTACCGCCTCCCCCGTATTTAAGCCCGTCCTGTTCCTTCCCATTTTTCTCATACGTTTGCATCACTGCACTCCGACGACCCCTACAACAACCTGCTCGTCTCCATAAAACAAGCTTAGTTCTTTACCGCTCGGTACCCTTTGTTGCTCAACTAAGCCTCATGTTCGAGGAGATATGCCTCGTATGCTCTAAACACCTCCGCGATGATGGGTATGCAATTCCCCATGCCCAGCTACATACTTCTGACTTCTTATATCAATATAGTCGTGCTTACTGCAGCGATGAATGCGAAAATTCGGACATGTACAATTCTCCGTCTATTTCTTCTGCCAGCAGTGCCCTGTCGTCTCCATACATCGACTTTACTCCCGGTGGCGAAGTTCCGCCGCTCATGCCATCTGCATTAGGAACCGCGCTCAGCAGTAATTTTCAGAAACGAGGCCGACATTCTGTATCATCTTCATCCACCTCTTCGACTTCGTGGTCCCTCTTCACCGATGCAGAAGAGGAAGGCTATGCTTCTGTCGGCATTGACGACGAAGCCGCCTACGATGGAGATGGTTTAGAATCAGGCGTATCTGGTGACAGCTTCGCACGGTCCGCAGGCTTCTTACATCCGTGTAAGTCCTCAGGACTTAGCTACACTCGCCAACCATCGGCTACCAACAACCGCTCAACCATTCCCCTTCTTCACCGCCGAACATCTTCTACGTCCAGCTCAGGTTTTGGACAAGTTCATTCCTCTGCTGAAGATGACGCAGATTCTATAAGCGACGTTCTCTTTCACGAGAAACCTTCGGAGCGAGAACGGGAGCATAACAAGCTCACTATTACCTCCAAGTATAAAAAGAGCCGCAACCGTGCGAGTCTCCCTGCATATTTCTCTCTTCTGCAGGTCAGCTCCCCCCAACGCAGCTCGCCGCCACTTTCTACTAGTTCAGGAAACACAATCAATCGTGCTTCTCCCCCTACACCAAAATTAGCTTCATTGCTAGCTATCTCAGGCATTCGTTCTGTCACGGAAGTGACGCCTCGCGGGCGGAGACGTGAACACACCACGAGTAGTCGCTCCAACTCCCGTTCTCGTGCACGCCAGCAGACCCTGGTTCCTGGCCCTCGCGAACGTCAGGACAGCCGTAGCAGCGTTGAGCAAGTCTTTGACTGGACCTGTGCTCCGTTGCCTCGGGGTCGCCCAAGTGTACGGCGCAATTCATCACCACTTCCGAAAATGGCGTCCTCCATACAGCAATTCGAGGAAACACCTTTCGTCAATTCCATCGATGAGACACACGAACGCAGGGGCCGCTTCAAGCGCAACGAGCTTAGCGGACCAAGCTCGCGTGATGCACCGGGTTATGGGAACGGCAGGAGCGGACTGCGAGAGCGGGTGCGAGAGCGCCAACGCGGTGTTGATGTCGGTCTTCTGTAACCGCACTCACCAGAACTCATTTCTCGTCATGCATATCACGCCGATATATTTTTGCACCTCAGGTGTGACAAAACCAATGACCCGAGTAAACGACTTCCTCGGCTCTGCCTATGACCATGATCAACATCGCTTCTGCATCGCACTCTCGTCACATTGCATTCAAACCAAAAAAAATAACGGCCTTTCACTCGCCTTTCTATCTCGACCATACGTAACATATCTACCTCATCAAAGTACACGGCAGAACTTCTAGTAGTCACAGAAAATTTACGGAAATCACAGCACACATTCTTTGTCTTCGCATCACCATTCATTACTTATTCGTGGTCGTCACATTCAGAACTAGCATTCATCGTACCATTTAGCATCGACTTTCACCATCCTGTAGTCGTCATATCAGAATGAGGGGAATCATTATTAAGTACCATACGGTACTCAACGTTCAACTGAGATTTGTGCAATAATATTCGCTCTTCCTCTGCAGTCTACCTGAACATGACACAATTACGTGAACACGGATCAGATGCATCAGTAACAAACGATGGCGGCGACATGCACCTCGTTGCAAACGCGCAAGCCTGAGCTCCAATTATTCTTGAATGACAAAAGGTGACTAGATCTCTACAGTAGATGCCCAGTGACTAGTAGCGCCGCAAGGGCCGATATCAAAGTATCAGCTCCGCTCCTTTCCATTTGCTGATACACGGCAATGTAACGTGTTTCATGGTAATTCGTGAGCTAAAGATAAGCCAAAAAAAACCGGTAACACATGATTCCCCCAACAGGTAAACATGATGGCGAGGCTGGGCACAGGCAAAGACCAGCTAATAGCAATAACGTATTAACGTTGCAGAGTGGGCCTTGTGCCCACTGGAATATTATTCGCGGCGTGGTGCGAAAGGGTGCGAACCTTCGACACGCGATTCAGACGGCGGACTTCCATTTCGGGAACTTACTGTACTGACTGGACAGGCCCCAAGTTCCCCTTCAGCCCATCAAGCTGAAGTTTTGTCTTCGTCACGTATTCATCCTACCAACTACTGCTAAATCGTCCAGAAATTCTCGTAAATTTTCTAGTTTTGCAATTGCACTTCTGGTGCTGCATGACATAGCTAGCTACAGAACCATCAACTTGCCATCATTGATCCACTTACTCAGCTGAATACTGCAGAGGACAATTGTCCTACACGCCTAGGGCCGTCTCCAAGCCTGGAATCTGCAACGGTTGAGAGTCGCAACCAGTCTACTATCACGCAATCAAGGGCAGTTGCTGTACAAGCCCATACAACTACTTCGATACCGGCTACTAGACACCGGTCACAGCTCGAGGAATCTGTAGGTGACGTGCAATCTACTACATCAACAGGTATGGCTCGTTTGGTTTTCGAAGTGTCCAGATCATGTCTACTAACTACTCATTCCTTTACATCCAGATACTGAGGTCTCAAGGCCTCGCAAACGACAAAGAATCGATATTATAAACACTCTGGACTCCACTTCGACCTCCCTGGCTGTCAATAACAGTCTTCGCGTCACTAATTCGCCTCTAAGCGCCATGCGAATTCCTGAACCTGATAATCATTCCAATTTATCTTCTTCATATGATTTCGTACCAGAGGCAGGCCCGTCTTGCGTCACCTTGGACAAGGCTAGTCATTCCAATGGAATAAATAAGGAGAATGGGTACTCTGCTCCAGTGTCAAATGGTACTTCTTCAAACGGATCTCCAACAATGGGGAATGGCCTCGCAAAGCACAGTTCATCCATCATGCGAGTGTCATTGCCAGGCACCACTCTCTACGACGACCCATATCTGGATCGGGAAGAGTTCGTGAGATTAGTTATCCAAAGTCTTAGAGACGTCGGATATATGTAAGCGAATTTTTTGACTCACATGCTCCTTCCCTTATCACGTCCCCTCCAGAGAATCTGCTGCCACTCTCGAAGCGGAGTCGGGGTACTCGTTAGAAGCACCTGAAGTGTCGGAATTTCGGCAACATATTCTGCGCGGTGCCTGGGCCGATGCAGAACATTTGCTCGTTGAACTTGGGGTGACTGATGCTGATGCTCTTCTGGTATGCATATCTTCCTGCACGATGGTCATGCTCCTCTGACAATTCTATTTTTAGGACGCGCGCTTCCTCATTGGGAAGCAGAAGTATCTTGAATTACTCGAGGCACGGAAAACCACCGCTGCGCTGCAGGTACTGCGGAACGATCTGGCCCCGTACAGTACCTCGTCAGATCAGGATGAACTCCACGTACTATCTAGGTGAGCTTTTTGATATAACTTCGTATTTTGCATTCGTGATAACTATTGTCCAGTTTGATGATGTGTTCAGATCCACAAGATCTGCGTCGACGTGCATCTTGGGATGGAGCGTCGGGAATTTCACGGCGACAACTTCTTGATGATCTACAACGTCAGTATGAGATCCCAATGGAAATGTTACTCGTATATGTTTTGTTCAGCCATTGACGTCTCCCCTCGCAGATTATATACCTTCTTCGACCATGATTCCCCAGCGCCGCTTTTCTACCCTTCTCACACAGTCGCGAGAATATCAGCGACTCCGCTGCCTCTACCACAATTCAACTGTGGATCCATCTTCATCTTCACTATTTAGTGACCACACATGCGACAAGGAATCCTTCCCTCGAATAACAACTACCATCCTCGAAGTCCATTCTGACGAGGTTTGGAACGTGGCCTGGAGTCACGATGGCACTCATCTTGCAAGCGCAAGTAAAGACAAGACTGCTATTATTTGGCGCATTGGGGTTAGTTTGACTGACTTGCAACGTCTAACATACTAATTTTTGATCCCACAGCTCGAAGCAGAACCATCATCCCGTGATTGTATAGCAGAATTTATCTTGCGCGATCACCCATATCCTCTTGGTTGTTTGGCTTGGTCACTAGACGACTCTATCTTATCTACGTCTGCGGATAACCTCATTTTGCTATGGAATACAAAGGTTAACTTTCAATTCTCGTGTCTTGTTTCGGGATACTCATGAGCCGTAGACTGGAGCTCTGATGAAGACACTCGAGAATCATGGGGAGACAGTATCTGCCTTGGTATGGCTACCCGACGGCTCGGGGTTTATGTCAGGTAGTCTTGATCGCAAGATCATATTTTGGGTATGCTTATCGTAAGCCATATTATCGCACCTCACCTCGTCTTTAACAGGACATGGAGGGCGAACTACGGGAATCATGGAATGATATAGCCATACGTGTCACTGATGCTGCAGTGACTCCTGACGTGAGACGCCTGGTCGCTGTTGGGATGCAATACAACCCTCCTCCAGCGTTGGGGACACTGGCTCGTGCCAACGTCAGAGACGCATCGCCACCCATTGTATCTAATGGCAACGGTAATGCAGTGGGGCCGCGTTCGCCAGAGAATCGGATGATCATCTACGATCTCAAGACGGGAGAGGTTGAGCTGTATGTTCAAGCATGTTTATTTCAGCATCTTTGCTCATCGATCTTTGCACGCAGATCTGTTCACATGGAGGGTGAACTTACTAGCGTGAAGATTTCCGAGGATTCTCGGTATGCGTTAATCAATCACGCTCCAGATGTGACTACCCTCTTTTCTTGTATCAAACCCAACCATATCACTGATCATGCATCAAAGGAAATACATCTGTGGGACTTGCAAGAGTTCAGGCTTGCACGCAAGTTCACTGGGCAACGACAGGGTCACCATGTCATCCGCAGTTGTTTTGGTGGCATCGATGGCAACTTCGTCATTAGTGGGAGTGAAGGTATAACATCGTTCATAGCGTCCTGCTAGCTCACACTCACAAAACATTTCCAGATCGCAATGTCTATGTTTGGCATCGCGACACGGGTACACTTCTAGAGGTACTGAAAGGTCACGGCTTGGGAAGTGTGAATTCTGTAGCCTGGAACCCCTGCAATAAGCGCATGTTTGCATCGTGTTCGGACGATAACACGATACGTGTGTGGGAGGCACCTGTTTCCGCGGGTGAACTGGTTCGAGGGTTCGACATCTCTGCGTCTGAGCCAGAGATGATTGGGAAGGGAAAGGGCAAAGTAAAGCAACCTTGGACCTATAACGATGGAGGATTATAGTAAAGTGGGGCTCCTGGGGACTCAGCGGACATCAATGACCTTTCGTGGATGCTTTTTGCATTCTCACAGCTACTTTGCCCTCATCGAACGCCTCATCGCACAACATACAGTTATCCAAACATTGATCATTATCTTCATTGCGACATATCATGCATAGTATAGATTGTTAAAGTAGCAACTCCGGCAAGGACGTAGGATAGTATTCACTGCATAACTTACTAAGTTATTTTTCAAACGTCACGTGAGCGCGTCGCGTCGCGTCGCACTTGTCTGGCAAATGTCCCATCAATCCTAGACATCTCAAGGACGCCGCTGACTGTTTCACATTCTTTACTTTTGCTAAATCACACCCCTTTGTCTTCTTGTATGATTATTCTTGCACTACTTTCGTTTTCGGTGCTTTGGGCATTCGCCTGGGGCAAGGAGTCCGCATGGAACGGTCAGACTCCTTCAGGGACAGACACACCAGGACCATTCCGGCCCTATTACGTCCCGCCAGGAGCAAAAAGTTACGATTCATCATCTCCGCTCATTCACTTCACTGGTTCTTGGTTCGACTCCTTTAATATCATGTACGTCGCGACGACCCTGCGTTGGACCGACGAGAAAGGAGCTACTGCCCGGATGACGTTTGTGGGCACTGGTATCGAGTGGTTTGGTGGTTTGGATAGGAGTCATGGGATCGCCGCGGTGTTCATCGATGGGAAAAAAGTGCAGGAGATCGATACCTGGAGCAACGTGTCGCGCAAACAGCAACGGATCTTCTGGACTTTTAACCTGCCGTACGGGAAACACACCATCAAGGTTAGAAATCTTGGGAAGGGACGAGTTGACAGCCCGGTTATCGACATAGATGCCTTTGTTGTCACAGAAGGTCATACGACGCTTCCAATCACGCTTCCTCTGACCCTTGACCTGTCAAACGCAGCACCCCAACCAGAACAGTTCCAGTCCTTCGCTTCGCAAACTCAATGGACATTGGAACAAAAGGGCGTAACTGGCGTATCTGCCATGCAGCTTACCGTGATCTCCGATACTCACGCTCTTATCATCGATAAAGTTGAACATAATCCCGTGTCGATTGGGGGGCATCCAGCATGGGCTGCCTTGTTCAACCTCCGGACGCATGCCGTTAGGCCTCTCAAGGTCGAATCCAACTCCTTTTGTGCTGGCGGGACTTTTCTGAGCAACGGAACTCTGATAAACGTTGGGGGTAACCCTGTGGTCGGCGGTTACACGTCTGCAGCAGACTTCGGAGACCTCGATGGCTTGCAGGCAGTTCGCATATTCGAGCCTTGTCCATCTGCCTCCGCCGCTCATTGCAACATCTACGAGAATCACTCCCGCATCCGCATGGCTAGCCCCCGCTGGTATAATACAGTTATTCGAATCTCGGACGGAAGCGCTATGATCGTTGGCGGATCAAAGAAGGGTGGGTGGATGAATAACGAGACAGTGAATAACCCTACTATCGAATACTGGCCCCCAAAGTCCATCCACAACTCGATTGGCCTGCCCATACATCTACCGTTTCTCGTCCGCACCCTCAACGCCAACCTTTTTCCTATCGTATTCTCACTTCCAGACGACAGGATCTTCATAGCTGCTAACCAAGACGCTATAATATATGACTGGCGAACGAATCAGGAACAAAACCTTCCGCGAATCCCTAACGAATGCCGAGTTACGTATCCTATGGCAGCCGCTGGCCTCCTCCTTCCTTTGTCCCCCGAAGATGGTTACACTGCGGAGATCTTGTTGTGCGGAGGTTCCACGATTGACGACAAGAAACCAGGTTACGAGATATCTTCTCAAGATCCAGCATCTTCCCAGTGTTCTCGCCTGCTGCTTACCGACCAAGGAATTGCTGCCGGGTGGGTGGTCGAACAGATGCCTGAGGCGCGTCACATGCCAGATGCAGTCTTGCTCCCTACTGGCGAGGTTCTGATCGTCAATGGCGCGGGGACTGGAATCTCAGGCTACGGCAACGTTATCGACCAGGTCGGGCAGTCGAACGCAGACCATCCGGTCCTTACACCAGTTTTATATGATCCCACCGCCCCAGCTGGGCGACGCTTTTCCTCCGAGGGAATGAAAAGTAGTGCGATTCCGAGGATGTACCACTCGGTTGCGACACTCACGCCCTATGGCGATATCATGGTAGCAGGTAGCAACCCGAACTTGGACCGGAGCGAGATGAAGTATGGGACAGAGTATAGAGTTGAGTGGGTCGGTCCACCATACATGAAAAAGAACAGGCCGCTCGTACACAAGCCCCCTAAGGTTCTCCTGTATGGACAGAACCTCATCCTGAGTGTCAAACTCCCGCCTTCCGCAGACAAAGCCCGGAATATCAAAGGTGGGTTTGCTACCACTCAGTTCGGGCCACCAATCTCACGAATATACACCTTAGTTGCACTAATGGATCTTGGCTTTGTAACCCATGCTATTCACGCAAACAGCCGTCTGGTGTATTTGAGCTCTTCACTCTTCAGTGATGGACATTCGTTACAGATTACTGGTCCGCCTAGACCTGCTGTGTATCCACCAGGACCAGGTTGGATATATGTTGTCGTGGATGGTGTTCCTAGCGTAGGATTTCAGGTAATGGTAGGGAACGGCGATGGACCCCCTGTGGATCACGCTGCCTGGGACAAGTGTGTCCGCTTTTTTCCCTCTTTTTATCCGCATTGCTGAAGTATCTATTGACAGTTTGCTGAAGATGACTGCAGTGGACCAATACGAAGCATCGAAGAAGACGAAAGGAAAGAAAAAAGGACAGTATGTCGACAACACAGAGTAATCTATATGCTATCCTAGCTTCCACGGTTGCTGGACCGTTGGCCTCTCATCCTGTTATCTATTTTGCGCACGGACTGACGTTTAAGCTTGTCATGTATTGCCAGCAATAGATTTGTACACAACGTTTTTGTATCGCACTCCCTATGATGATATTGGAGAAGTATGGAAAGCAAAGATGATAAATCCGTCTATACATCAAAAGGTTACAGGGCCCGCTGCTTCATACGACTGCTGACAGTCCTAAGTCCGGCATAAACTTTTCCGGGTGGTGAGCCCAAGATTAAAGAGACAATTGCATCGCGCGCAATTTTGATGTTTTGGAAGGAGCCCATGATGTGAATTTTCCTGTGCCCAAGGCATCAATTATGCTGTCAAGATGAAATAAGAGAACAGAGATTTACGTGTCAGCGAGCACGATACGAGTTCGGCTAGTGTTCTCGATTGTGAACTTGGTTTTGCCGTCCTGTCCCGCTATCCGTCCTGAAACGTTTTTGAGCGAAGTAATATATAATACATCATATACCGACCGATTGCTCTGCTAAGATGATCGCCATGAAGTGTTTTTACGTCTTTAATCTCGAATGAGTCGAGGTAGAGATCGTCCATTCGTAGAAGTGCTATCGCGTCCTGTAAACCGATAACTTAGAGATGCATAAAGATATCAGCAATCAGCACTCACGTTAACGTCAAATCCAAGAGCATATGCCTTCACAAAATCAGCTCCTTTCTGCAAAGCACCGATTTCTGTGGTAGCTTTTGATGTCTGCAGCGATGCGATAAGCATAGAATCTCCAGGGACAGGCAAACGCGCACTCTAATTTCTAAACAGCGCCTTTGAATATTCATTCGCACTTGTAGCCCAAGGACCTCGGTGAGAGGACTGAAAATATTTATCCAGTCCTTTTTTATAGGTGTCATGCGATGCGGAGGTATTGGAATCCGCCTTGTCTCTGATTTCAGAGCAGATTGTGTCGCAGATGCAGGCAAAGCCGGAAAAGAGGGCGCTGAGCTTGCCTCTAGGGCAGGGGTAGGGTCAATTTCGATCATCAATTCGTCATCTTCGGCTGCGTGATTCGAGTTCAAAGGGGAAATAACCCCCGACATCTCTTCGTCGCCGTCGATTTGTGTGGTATTGGCAGCCGTGCGTGCTTTCTTCTTACTCATGCTTCGGCGGTTTTTGGTGGCAGGTGTGCTCTGCCCTACGTGTGCGACGACCATGTCTGCTGATG
This sequence comes from Suillus weaverae, assembly GCA_016767475.1. Classification (NCBI taxonomy): domain Eukaryota; kingdom Fungi; phylum Basidiomycota; class Agaricomycetes; order Boletales; family Suillaceae; genus Suillus; species Suillus weaverae. Next base: position 617,580 of record MU179298.1, read on the forward strand.
ATGGATGGGGAAATAAAATTGGTCCAGTATGAGGCCTTGAGGATTCAGGCCTAGGAATATTTCGAGGATGTCGTGCAAATACTGGATCTTTGCAAGAAGTGCAAGTCACATGACTTTAATGTCAAGCAGATTATCTTAGCGTTAGCTCTTGACCTCATCGATGCCTCATCACTGACCAAATGTCGGGTCACACCAAGGACATGAACGACAGCCATACTGAGGGTATTTACATCTTCAATAATTCTGATGTGCTCAGAAGGAGAGCTTTTCAGCGCTGCAGGCCCTGTTTAATTCGCTGGCACCCAAAGGACTGGGAACGAGTCCGTCTTCAAAGCTAGCACCTTCGCAACTCAAACATCTCGCTAATAAAATAGATGAGATCCTCGGAGGCGCAAGTGACGGTGAAAGCTTGCAACGGAATGAGAAGGGCGAAGTGCGTCTCCGAACCTGTGTCCACTATGTGTATTGAATTCTTGATCTGTATCCAAAGCTTCTTAACGATGAGGGTCTCCCGATCATAGACATCACTGAACCTGCTGCGGATATCAGTGATGTTCACTCTCCAGCGGCTTCGTTTCATGAGCCAGATCTCACACCTGAATCATATCTATCCGCTTCGGAGAGGGAACAGCGCCGTCGCACACGAGATCACATTTTGGCCACGCTCGAAGAAGAGGAGCGATTGCAATTGGAAAGAGACGAAGCAGAAGAAAGGGAGAAGCGGACGGAGGATGTACGTAAGCGCAAGGAGGCCGCGAAAGCAGATGTGGAACGGTTAAGAGCAGCCAAAGAGATTCAGAAAAAGATGGGGAAGGCCCTGCTGAAAAACCTTGCAGAAGCCAGGGAAAAGGAGGAGCGAGAGCTTAAAAATCTCATCGAAAAGGAGCCCTCTAAATCGGAATCTTCCAAACCGAAGAAGACTGTCACTTTTGCTAATCCCAGCTCGCCGGATGAATCATCTGCTACAAGGGAGAGTCAGACTACTGGATCATCTATTGATTTGGGACGTCATCCCATGAAAATGCACGTGGTGGAGCGACATCCAGCTTCGTACCAGCCATCATCAGAACTTCAGCCTGAAGGTGATTCAGATGATGAACCTTTGTCTATGACGTCTTCGACACCCGATGAAGATGAAGTTGGAAATATACCACACGAGTCTTACACTTCGGACAGTGACGACGATGACGAATCAGATGAGGGTCTGCTCGAGGAGGAATTTGATTGGGATTCTGCACAGCACCACCGAGAAGTGGCCCTGGAGTATTATAAGAAGCGTCATGCTATTGGTGCGGAGGCTGCCCAAGCGATGACTTCGCACACGCACGATGACGAAGAATGGAACCAAGGAGTCAGTATTTCTCTTTTTTTTCTGCCCCACAATTTCAACAAGTTGACTACAGGACATTGCATCAGATCAGCACCCGAAACCTAGCGTGTCGCGCTTCAGGGCTGATCGTATGGCCACAGCATATGACAACTCTACCTCTACTTCACTTGGTCCATCAGTTATCCCGGCCTCTCGACAAAAATCCTTGCAAGAAGCTATCCGGTTGGGAAAAGTTGAAAACAACCACCTTGTTGGCGGTGAGGAGGGGGAAAGTGGGAGCGAGGATGAGACTGTCCGAGAGGTCTTGGAGCTGCTGAGCAATGGACGCATCCATAATGCTGGTCCCGGCTTCATCCCTCAGTCTACTGTCTCTGAAGTCATCGAGCGCCGACAATTCAAACCCAATCCTCCGCACCAAAGGGTTGTTGAACCAACCGTTGGTGTGCCGCCAATTTTCTCCACAGTCGTTGAATCACCCTCTTTCCCTTCTGTGATTGTGGGCAGACAACAATCTTTATCTGACACTAACACGAGCCGTCCACAACGTCCCCCAGTTGTTATGCGCTCGACTGTGACAGAATTAAGTGCAGGTTCTGCCAGAAGCGCGGCAGACACAGTTGCCAGCGTTCCGGGGGGAAAGGTATCCAGGTTCAAAGCAGAAAGGATGTAGAATGCACCTACAGGTAGGATGGACGATGAACGATTATAATCTGTTTACTAATCTACAGACATAACGGAGGCTGGCGACAGCTGAGGGCAGCAGCGAGTGGCCTGAAGGCGCTGGCTCTGGAGCTAATTGGTAGCAAATTGGTAGACATGTTCTTGAATTCAGAGTTTCGGAGAACTCCAAAGCAGTTAACCCAGTTCAAGGAGAAGTAATGACAACCTTGCGCGATTCAGGAGTGTCGATCGATTATTGTGGTCTCGAATACATACCCCAAAGGTATCCAACTCAAGAAACGCAGTAATGTGTCGAGAGTTGCCTGGATCAAAACTTGACCTCTGAGCCTTGAATTCTCTGGACTTCTCAGACTTCAAGCGAAGATTTCCTTGAATTCACGGCACATCTGATTCTTGATCCTGATCTGCGTCATCTGCTCGCCAGCCAGAAATCGAAGACTTCTTGAAAGCAGCCGCAAAATAATATCGATATCATAGACCCTGTTGTTCTTGCAAAAGGAAAGGGGGCCGGAACTTGAAGGAATCGACTTAGAATTAAACACTGCCATAGAGTGCGAGTCTGTGTCAAGAGATTGATACAATATGTGCATACAAGAACTCGGAGAGTTCCAAACCCTACTCTTCCACTTGTTTCGTCCTGTAAACCCATCCAGCACGTGAATCAGATCTGCGTTTATCTGATATCCATGGCATCGTCTCCATTTTTGAAGGGTTAAGATCTTCCATTGGTGGGGAATCCCACATTCGTAGGCATGTGCCTGGAACCTATTGTAGGGCATTAGTAGGGCGGGCTGGCGGGATAGCTGGAGATTGAAATAATCATCTAGGATTCTAGTCCAGAGCACAGATGATATTAATACCTTTCGTCGAATTTCTACACATACCTTCCGATGATGTTATCCGGACGTGATCACGAGTCAATTCAAAAATGTCTGAAAACACTATCGAGCGCAATTTGCGGTAAGGTAATCTCCCGCGATGAGCAGATTTACTAACCTCAAACTCAGGCCAACCATTCCATTGCGAGAGGAAACCGGCTAGCGAGTATGGAGAACCATGTGCCTGATGCTTCACATCAATGTCCTGTGAAGTGAATGCAAGTGTGACCACAGCGATGGGCCCACGTATCAAGCAAAGCTTCATGAAGACAGTGAGAAGCCTACAGAGATGGCATATTTGGCAACGAACAACAATTTAAATGTGAAGGCACTGACCAAAATTCTCGTTCGGAAGGATAGTGCTCCATCGTGTTGGTTGAAGCTTTCACCCAGTCGTCAGTCAAGTGCTTCTGGACATAAATGTATTTTCAGGCAAGCTTCCTGCTCTTTGGATCTTTGCCACATTGTCAGGCCCGGTGAGTATGCCGCACGCACGTCAATGAATGTTGTATTCATTGCGGGGAGTCACTGCCAGAAACCGGGGCAGGTATTTTGTAGATATTCCTGAGCCTTTTGCTTCACCACAACTCCATCGGTGTTTTCAAGAGTGTTCTTCGCCATGTAATACAAGAAGGTAAATGATGACATTGTGAACAGTCTCCTTCACAAGGTGACAGAAGGGTGACCAGCAGGTAATTTCCCCTGATCGTGACTCTTAAGGAAGACACATAGCGGATATGAGTTGCATGGAAGAGATGAGCGACTCAAGTAGTCACCACCTAGTGAACAAGTTGAACGTCAACCAGTTTCGAAACTGGAATTTGCAACAACTCATGTATTGATTTCCCACGTCAATAATCTAATTGGTCGACTAAACAAACTGTTGAGTTTACGCGGAACGCCTATGGCATGGTTGGCGTTGGTTCTTCGCGTCGCAATCGCTCTTAGCACTCAAGGATTCTTCCAGCCAGATGAATACTTCCAGGCGTTAGAACCTGCCCACCACTACGTCTTTGGATATGGACATCTCACATGGGAGTGGGTTAGTCCAGCACCCCTTCGGAGCATCATCTACCCTGCGTTGAATATACCACCCTTTTGGCTTATCAAAACGCTGGGCCTTGATGCAAGATACCCTGAGCTACTCGTGAGTTCTCTATTTATTCTGCCATTCATCATCTTCATTCAACGAGTCAGATAGCAGGCCCGCGCATCGTCCATGGTTTGTTGGCTGCCATTACAGATATAGGGATTCGTGAAATTACAAGACAAGTTCTCAACGGTGCGTTTGTGCCAACTGCGGTGCGATTTCCTAGAATTCGAGCGTAATCGACGTCTGAAGTTGACCTCCTGCAGTACTTTGTCTCTCTGACATCTTTATTCCACTCGTTGTCACTTTCACGTTCCATGTCGAATTCCCTTGAGACGTCACTGACGACAGCTGCACTAAGCTACTACCCTTGGAACAATGCGCGGTCCATGCAGGTGCAGTTGTCAGTCACCCAAACTGGCCGTTATTGTGACAAGAAATCTCATATGTAAGAAACAGGACTAGAATGCGCATGTGTATTGTGTTTGCTGCGCTGGCGTGCGCAATCAGACCCACCAATGCTATCATTTGGGTCTACATGTTTGGCCTTCTCTTCCTGCGTCTCGGGCTCCGTCTGAGTCAGGGGTCCATCCTCATTCGCGATTGTTGTATCATTGGGTTAGTTGTGTTCGTCCATTTGCGCGAAGCAATCAGCAACTCAGGGTTTTCATAGAGCTTCGACTATTCTTGCAGTCTTTGTGCTCGATTCAGCCTTTTATAGCAGACCCACGCTGAGTCTGTTGAATTTTCTGCAAGTCAATGCGTCGCCCGTATCTTTGTTCTACGGCTCCAGCCCTTGGCATTATTACTTGTCTCAGGCTCTCCCAATTCTCTGTTCTACATCCTTGCCATTCGTACTGCATGGCATGCACCTTGCAATGAAGAACGACGAGAAAAAACTGAAGACAATACTTGGCTGTATACTTTGGACATTGACGGTATTCTCATTTGTTGGACATAAAGAATGGCGTTTTCTCCACCCCCTCCTCCCAATGTTACACATCTTCGCGTCAAGGTCCCTAGTGGAACTGTATCATCGCAGCGTGAAAGCCGAGGTCAAAGTTTCCCGGGAAAAGAGAAAGAATACAATAGCCAAAACCTTCTCACTCCCAATTCGCACTCGAGATCTATGCCTTCTCTTAACAGCCATCCCAGCCTCGATATACGTGGTGTTCTTCCACTGCGTAGGACAAATCAAAGTCATGTCGTATTTGCGGAGCTTGCCTCCCGAGAGCCTGACGTCCGTGGGGTTCTTGACACCTTGTCATTCGACCCCGTGGCAGGCCTACCTTCACCGGCCCGAGCTCGCAGCACCCGGGAGAATGTGGGCTCTTGGGTGTGAGCCACCATTGGGGTAAATGACCATCATTGTCATAATTTTCGCCTGGGTTTGATATTTTGGACTCAGGCTTCAACATCCTAGCGACTATAAAGATCAGACAGATATCTTTTTCGAAGCGCCTTTGGAATATATACGAACGCATTTTCCATCGCGTGTGGACACTTCGTACCCTCCTTCGGCCTTCGCTTCATCGGTACCAAACGTCACATTCGTGGAAACACTTGAGGTTGTTGAACAAAGTTCACGATCTTGGGATTTAGGCTGGCGGCATGAGTGGCCACAATATATAGTAATGTTTGGTGCGCTTCTACAGGAGCCGGGCGTATTGGAGCTATTCCGGAATCAGGGTTACGAAGAGGCATGGAAGGGTGGGTTTGAGTGGGAAGGAGAGGGTCAAAGAAGGGGCGCTGTTCGAGTTTGGAAACACATCCGTTGAATTCATTCTCAGTCACACAAAAATTCAGGGATCGTCTATCGCACACGATTGAACATGAAAATGATGATTGGGTAGGAGTGCAATTTGAGGGATGTAAAATATGTAATCTGAGAAATTAATATGGCTACATCACGGCGTGCCAGGTGGCCAAATGTCCACCGGAGATCATCTACTTTGCATTCTGACGTTGCATGCGAGTGAGCTGCAATGACAACATATGTTAGCAAGGAAGTTGATCTGAAGAGGGATGACTGACTCTGCGGCGCTTCTTCAACCTAAATAGGAGGAATCAGTCAGTTTATCATCCATTTACATTGGAATACGAAACAAACTTGTGCTTCTTCATTTTCTTTCGCTTCTTACGCTTTGTGCTATCAGCGTAGATCGTGACCCATTCCTGTGCAGACTCTTTCGCGTTAACCGCACTACCTTCTGCAGTCTCCCCACCCAAGCCAAGTTTTGCCAAGGTGTTTTGCCAGGATACTATTCCACCCACGCGATTCATGACCAATGCATGACCAAGCTGCCTCGCAGCATCAGCATCGGTCTCGAACGAGGATTCTGGCGGCTCGTCGAGGGTATTAAATTGCCCCGACTGCAATTGAGTCTTTGGTATCTCTTCCAGCGACTGAAAGAGAGGCGTGTCCTGGGGCGCAGACTCAAAGATGGTAGATGGCGGCTGAGATAAGAGCAGAAGCGGTCGGTGCAACGAGAAAAATTGGTGGAGATTGAAATCCTGTGACGATATTGTGGGATGAACTTGGTGATGGAATTGGCTTGAAAACGCCGAAGGCGATGTAAATGGTAGGGAAGGTGTACTTCGTGGTGCGTCGACTGCGTTCGAGGCTGGAATCGATGAATTTTCATCTGTACCTCCGACCTTCATCTTGCCGCTCCCATTCCCAGAGCTGCTACCGCTAGTTCCATCGCTGGGTGCGATGTTGGTGTTTCCACTGTCAACCTTTGCTCTGCCAGAAGAAACGACAGGCTTGGGAGGTTTAGCGGAATTGAAGTATCGACCTCCGCCTGGTTTAGACGAGAAAAAAGAAGAATATGCTCTACAGTTCGCCGCTGGCGGTTTGAAAAGACGTGGTAGGAAAGACATAAGTGTCTTCCTTCTGGCGTCTGGCCAGCAAGAGGGAGGACTTGTTGTGTACAATGGAAGAGAAGTGTTCAACCAAAACGGGATTGCAAGTTGTGGCGCATGAATCGGCCGAAGAGCTTGCAACTTTCCTACCTCCCACGTGCTAACATGCTCTCTACACGTTGAACACTGGATATTTAATGATTTGGTCGGCTACGCTACACCAGGACTCTCCCAATTTTTTTTATCTGCTCAGCGGACAGTTAGCGAGTTCACCGGAACGCCGTCGGAAAACGGAATCCATATAGTCGTGAGAAATTGTGTGGATACATACTGCTTGTCAGGTAGTCCGTGTACCTGTACCACCTGGATCTTTAGCGCAGGGCGCCCGCCTTCCATATACACCAGTCCTATTAATTGTTCCATCTTGATATGTCTGCATCTCCTCCTGTATTCAATGTCCATACGCCCACATCTTCTTTCGCCCTCATCCACTCTCGTAAGCATTCTAACAATGTCGGACATGATGAAGCTGATTCATATGTCTATTAGTCAAAGATGATACTATACAGCAATTGTATGATAAGCTTTCAAGGAAGTCGAACACGGGCTTTCATGGAAAGCGCGTTGGTCCCGGTTGGATCAAGTATAATTGGAATGACGCAGTGTGGAATATGGATGATGGTATTACTAAATCTTCTGCATCCACCCGCCCTTTCTTGCTAAAATGATTGATACAGAAAGTGACTACACCATCTTTGTGTGGAGGCAGAAAGCACCCTCCACATCCGAACAGCCTACATCCACCATAACACCAACGCTGCACGTCCACGATCCCGCAGCCCAACTTCCAGAGCCACCTGCGTATTGCAACCCATCATTTTACTTATTCAGTACACGTGTAACTTCCCCGCGTCCTCGGTCGGCGCGGAGCGCCAAGTCTCACAAGTCTAGGGCAATTCATCCCAATCCACCAGATGCTGAGATCTCAGGGGTGGCGAAGCACAGAAGAGATTTTGAGAGATTTCATAGCGAAAACGGCGTACGTACTGTTTTGGGCACTATTGGTCCAGTCGACAATGGTAGGCAGGCGCTTGTTTGGTCTTACATGCACATTGAATTTCAAGATCTTTATAGTCCGCATGCTCTTAAAGAACGGCTACCGCCATGTATACATCTCGCGTAAATTTGCGTTAAGGCATGGGTTTATTCCAGGAGACGCAGCACCAGGACACTACGGCTACAGCGGCCTCGTCAACCTTGGCAAATGGCCGATCACCTTGAAGACAGCTGCAAATTTTTCTGATGGCACACAAGTTAATGGCGTCTCAAGTGCAGGACCAAGTTCGAATCACTTGCGACCCAACAAGTCAAAGACCGTTTCTGTCCCCGTCTTCTTATCCGAGGAACCGCACTTTGATGTCGTGCTTGGCCGCTCGTTCTTTGACAAACGCCAAATAAAGACCACATCCATAGATCCTACTGAGGTCATCTGTCTTGATACTGGGGACAAAATCGAGTGTGAATTGGTCATACTCAAAGATGGTAGGGGTCAGATTGTCACTGTTACGTAGCATTTCAGTTAATTAGATATATGGTATTGAGCATCTGCTGTACACGGAATAATGCATAGGATACATCACAAATATGGATTTTGCTCTGACCAGGTCCCCACGATAGGTCCGTTATCCCATGATAGTGTAATAGGGTCTGGGATAGAATCGATCTCTTTCACATAATGGACTCCTTCTTGAACACTCAAAATCCCTATGCCATGCCTATGGGTATGAACGTTCGCCACCAACCCGATCATGAGATAACATGTATCACTTACTGTTCCTCGATGTGGCAAGTCATGCTTCGCATAAGCCTACCGGCACCTACACTTCGTCGACATAGAAGGCATCGATATGTTCTTGGCGGCCTCCCAGATAGGAGCTGCGATTGCAGTCGTGATTTGCTACTGTCAGAAACTTGATCTTGACTGTTGTGGAAATGGTTGTGTTCAAGCTGCAAAGGTTTCAGGCACAAAAAGCGAAATCAAGAACACAGAACATACACCCTTCCTCCAATGCATGACCGTTTTGCCATCAGGATGACATGCGAAGCAGTAAAACGGAGTGCTTGTGTTGTCCATGTGTGTAAGAGTAGCGATCCGAGGATCCTGACAGCAACTGCGAATGACATGAATGGCGAGTACTGTGGAGGACCTGAATTTCGGAGACCATGGAGAAGAACCGAGCGAATAATACGCGATGCGGGCCACTTGTTCCTTAAAAGAATCATTCCTTTCTTTGCTTGAGCCCCTTGGAAAATCAAGGCTGCAGTTGTGCGCAACAGCATCGATCCAGAAGAAGAGCTGTTCGCATGTGTTACAAACGAAGACACTGGTTGCAAGTTGGCGGATGTCTCCAGCTGGCGCGTATTCCTTTGGATATCCATTCGTGATGATTGCAGCAAGTTGTTGATCGACCTGCCTCCGCCAGTTCCTCACCAGATTAGGAAGAGCAACAAAAGCCGGTAAGAAAGTATCACGCTCTACTACGACATGGGGAGGTGATCTGATGATGTCGTCGAAAGGTTTGAATCGCGCAACGTCAGCGACATGAGGTAATACGTCGACGTCAGTGTTCGGAAATGATGCAGGTTCACCCAAGAAATCGACCCATGCCTGGAGCAGAACCCTCCGTCGAGAATTATAGAGCGTTTCTTCCATGCGAATGGTTCGCATTTCTGACATATATTCCGTTAGAATTGGGCGGACGCGGCTCCAAACTGTGAGATCAAATCATTTACACAGAGCTTCAAAAAAAAAATTCAATGCACCAACTTCGAGCAGTGAGAGGCCGCGAATCTTTGATGGCACGATGTTTGGATATTTTCCACCAAGTATGATAATCGATCTCAGGTTTCCACCCTTCTGTTTCTAACCATTCCTTGATACTAGAACAGGATGTCAGTGAACATATATGTTAGCTTACGGTTGATCTTACACTCGTTTCCGCCCCTCTCGTATCTGGTGTAGCTCATCAGATCGGGCCCTGTTGACTCCAGAGAGCCATGCTTTGCAAGCATCAGCGTGCTTCAAGGCCACATCATTTACAATTATGAAACCCGCGAATGAAATGTGGCATACCTCGCGAATAGCACGCACGGCCTTCTTTGTTTCTTCGATGACCAGCGTTTGCTCGGCACAGTCCAAGCCGTTGAGCCGAAGACTGAGAGCCTCGTACTGCGATGTTTGGATCATCTCCGTGAACCCTATCCGTTATCAATGTCAGTCGGACCGGTGCATGAGAGATGGTACACATACGTAAGCGCAAGTCACGGAATATATATGTCGGGAGAAGTTCAGTTAAGTTTGGACAGAGCCGAGTGATGACAGGTTTTGAATATGCCGGCTCCATACTGAAAAATGATATTCATTTAGAGCGAGAACGTGCCAGGGAACTTCGTACTTTGTATGGATTCTCAGACACGGCCCGCAATATTTCACTCGAAACTGCCAAATGATGTTGAAACCGACTCCACAACAATTCTGTATGTTTCGTGTTGGAGGATGCCTTTATGGAAATGATGGAAGACGACCCACGTGACAGTGTGGATCAAACGCAAGGCAAGCATACTGTGGCTCACTCAGATCTGCTGGACATTCGGGGAGGTTCGGGATAAGTGACCGCGAGGCTCTCCAAATGAAAGCGTTCGATTTTCGCATGAGCAAATTTCGAAATGCTTTCGAGGTGCGAGCCAGACTGAGGAGGTCAAGCGGTTTCAGAAATCCGAAAATCTGATGCGAATGGATAACGACTGAGCTGGATGTATACTACGCAGGAAGTGAAGCTTACTTCGAAAAGAACATCCAAGCTAATGGTGGGTAAGAGGGAGAGCCCTCCTTTCCTGGCTCTTGACCTAACTGGCTTAGTGTGCTGAGCTTCTACTGGTAGAGATTCGGAGCCTTGGGCATCTTCAAGTTTGGGTCTCTTCATTAGGTCTGCAACATGAAGAACGTCAGCAAAAGGCAAACGTGGTCAGCAGTGACAACTCACGCAAGTGAAGTCGCTTTGGGGGCGTCATTGAAAAGGGTGTCACAGGGCCGTGGACCGCCGGGGGACAGGGCGTCCTCGGAATAGCACGAGTCAGGGCGGGTAGAGTACCGAACAAGGATAAGAACGGTCTTTCCAAGGAGAGAATTCAGTACTATCTCAGAGAGTGCAGTGGGGAATTTTTAAGTATTGGAGAGAAAGCATGGAATACGCGCTGCATGATTATATGGTGCTGATTATCATTGACGCGTGCCCTTTGTTAACTTTAGCTTAAACAGCACCTCGCTTATTAAGCAGGACTTGATCTGCCACCTGCCACCTATTTGAATGATAGTGGCAGATATTACTACCAAACGAAGGTACGTTCGGCTCGAATGAGAACCTTTTACTTCAGATTATCATACGTGCGTGCGTGGCTAAGCCCAGGAGGGCAGTTGTTCCGCGGACCTCGCCCCAATAGTAAGTACAGATGTAGGCACCTTCCTTTTGGGATGAGACATATTTGCAAGCCCTTGTAGCTGCTTACGAGTGAGTGAAATAGTATCCAACACGCCGGCTCTCAAGGATTCTATTCCTCCATTTTGGCTACAGCAAGAACGTTCTCCTTCAACCACTTCCCGAACATGGCGAGTGCTATCACCTGTGACACGAATGGCCACACTTCATACGTGGGTGGCAATTCTCCATGATCCATGCCCTCAGCGCCCTCGAGCAAAGCATAACATGTCGGCTATGCCGCATCGCTATTTAAGGTACCAGTCCCATTGCAATTACTAATGCCATCCGTGGCTGAGTGCTGAAACCTGAAGAGCTTGACGTGTGTGAGAATATCAGAACCTCGAGGTCCACGGCTAGCTGCCGAGCTCATCGAAGACCGGAGCTCACTCAGTGACTCATCTTTAACTGTCGAATACATCTTGTGACGAGTCCAGCGGATCAGCTTTGTGCCATCGCAACAAAGCATAACAGTGACTATTTTTCAATAGCTGTACGACACGATTATTGCTGTGAGCCCCGCGTCGGATGGAGTGTGATCTCTCGGATGATCCCTGAAAAGGATGGCGCGATCATCGTCGGAATGTTCTCCACCAGGATCGAAAGGAGTGGGAAATGGTCGTCAAACGCTACTGCTGCGTCCGTGGGGCACTTTCATGATGCTGTCAATGTCGGTGTCATCAAAATAATTAAATACCGTCATCATGGGAGGGCGTTTCGCCTTTGCTTCTTTAGAGAAAAGAGAGAGACTTGCTCCAGCCTAGGCTAGGAACTTAGGGGGATGGGTGTGGCATCTTCCATGCGGGAAGCGCGCTATATCCATTAGCTGGGTCCAGTGGCGTAGGGGAACATGAGAATCCTCAACACATTGAGAGACACGACTTTGTACTTCGGTTGGAGTCACATGTCATGTGATAAAGATAGTTTAGACTAGTTAGCATGGTCTATCTCAAGCACCAGCCATGCTTTAAGACTATTGAAAACTCACCAGCAACGTGCCTCATAAATTTATGCATCCCTCTTTGCGGCCTGCGCAAACGCCATCCAATAATAATACGATTCACTTCTGCGGGTATTGAGGGGTGGATCGCGCCCAGTCTCTGTACACATCAGAGTGCTGATTCCACGTGTCGATTGAACTTTCAGCATCATCTTATCATGATCGACCATTACCGAGTCACAAGCTCGGGCTCTTAGAATCTTCGAAGATTACATCAACCTTTGATAAATTGATGACCGTCACAAGCGCCATCACGGCGTGCGTAGGATTGTTATTTTCTGCCTAGGGCATAGTGGAAGGAACCGAACGTGATTAAATATTGAACACCGTATTAGTTCACGATTCAATTTGGTATAGATGACTAAGCAGATTGCGCCCGAATCCTTTCAAGCTTGGTTCTTTCCAAAGTGTTCCTCCGGGAAACTGTTTATTGTGATTCATTGTCCCCTTGACGGTTGTTCACACCCTAATTCTCGTCATGTCTGGAATCTGTAGACCACGTCTTGCCGAGGAGCGCAAGCAATGGAGAAAGGATCATCCCTTCGTAAGTCCCCCACTTCTATGTGTTTGAATGAAGCGCTTTCATTTGGACTCGTTATCTTGCGCCACTTGCTCAATTGAAATATTCTTAGGGATTCTACGCGAAGCCAGTGAAAGCTGCAGATGGCTCGATGAACCTCATGGAGTGGGAAGTGGGTATTCCTGGAAAGACTAGTGTAAGTCTGAATCACAACATGCGTGTCACTGACTCATTACTATGCCCGCAGACGCCTTGGGAAGGTGGTCTTTTCAAGCTTACCATGACTTTCCCAGAAGGTGATCCACCCTTGTATTTCTGGAATGCCGCCACTGACTAATCGTACCGTGTAGATTATCCGTCTAAACCACCGAAGTGTACGTACAGCCGAATCTGACATTCGCTTAAATATGAGTGTATGGCGTACAGGTAAATTCACGCCCCCTCTCTTTCATCCAAATGTCTACCCGTCAGGAACCGTTTGTCTTTCCATTCTTGACGAAGAAAAGTCATGGAAACCAGCAATCACCATCAAACAAGTTCGTGGAGTATTAGCGTCCATGATATCAACCTGATTTTCATGCCATTAGATTCTCCTAGGCATCCAAGATCTTCTGGATGATCCGAATGTAAATGATCCGGCGCAAAGCGACGCCTACACCATGTTCAAGTACGTATCTTTTCACCGGTCTATATTGCATGGGAATATCACGGTTTATCTCTCCCAAAGAAACGACAAGGTTGCCTATGAGTAAGTTATCGCGAGACATTTGAAATACCAGCTGACCGTCCGTAGGCGAAGAATCCGGCAGCAAGCCCGGGAGAATATACCGAAGTAAAGCAACGATCATGTGTCTGTAGTTATCTCCGCAATGAGAACATCAGAATCTCAACCGGCAATGTTCACATTGCGGATCTGACTCTTCTGCTCCCTGACCTTGCTGGCTACGATGCTGCGAAGAGGGCAGACCTACATAAATTACATTTGTGTCCGAGGAATGCCTTGGAAGAAATGGATGCCTATGTCGCATTCTGTACAGTCAATGGTGTAGGTGGCTTGGAAGCGAGCACGGACACTCTGGTTAATATTTCTTGCTCAAGCTCTCAAGAAGTCGTCGGGCTCTGTTCCTCTCGAGTCATTAGTCCATTTCTATCTGCCATCTGACATGGATCGTCTGAATAATCGGTCGCGTGCCTCTCCAAGGCCGCCAATGTCATATGCCTCGAATGTCTGACCAAGGTAATTAGTTAGTGACCGGTGTGAAACAAGTGATGAATTGCAAGACAGTATTGTATTCACCGGTCGACATTAGTTATGATAGCCACCTGTTTGTTAGCCATATCTGCAGAATCTGTCAACAGATGGCAATCTTTTCCGTTTTTTATCACCGTGTACTTTCACGCTTAAATTTGCAGCTGTGTGTTGTCCCCCCCGTCGAATCACACTTCTTTGATTTCCCTGACCTCCGAGTGCAGCATCGACGTCAGCGCCACTGACAATGGCGTACTGATCGACTGATCGCCGGATCTACTAGTAGGCCGCCGCAATCAAACGATGAACCAAGATCATTTTTCTCTCTCACAGCTTCAAGGCTTCACCATTCAGACGGAGATAAAGTGGCGCAAGTAGTTCTGCTGAGCGTGAGTAGATGAGAGTCTGGCGCTTAGCGCTTGAGCAAGTTCGTGCAGATGCGCGCAAGATAGACAAATGGATGACAACTTTAGTGCCAGCGTACTATATGACACTAGTGGTCGGCGGTGGTGAGCAACATTTTCGCTAGTTTTGCAACCCACGTTAGAGTCCGATGATATTGGTTTTGATCATTCAAGCAAGTAGTAAATCGAACTGACGAAGCAAGTGAGATTCACTCGATGGGAGCAAACCCGACTGTAGTATGTGCCGCAGGACGTGCTTCAAGTTATTTGTGAGATGCATATGGTGGATCCGGCGAAAATGTGGTTTTTAGTGTCACCTGCAGGGTGGGTATATATCTGTTGTTATAACCACTCCCAGTGATGTTCAACACGTTGTGTGCAGTGGACTTAACGAGGCTGGCTGATGGACCAATTCTGGGGCCAAAGTGGCCGCCCCCTGAGTCTGAGCCTCCTCCCACGGATTTCCCACAGTCAATCACTCCCAGTCTTCAAGTGACTCCGACGGCTCTCGCGGATTCCACAATAGTGAGTCGGTCAAATGCTCCATGTCACGCTACCAGTCTTCAAAATCTTAACGAGAACGAGCCACAAACGACTCGGAGCCGGCGTGCGATAAGTTCAACTGTGTTCTTTTTATATATTTCACTCCCACATCTTGATACCGATTGTGCTCACTTTATTTGCCGGGTGTCTTGATCTCCACAACTGCCGTATCTGCTGTCCATGGAAATACTGTCAAGTACTTCGCTTTTATCATTGCCTTCAAATTTATTTAGTGCTTAATTGCTTCTGTTTAAGGTGTTCCCCTGCACTTGCTGCGACATGATTCGCATTGTGAGAAGCGGATATGTATAATTGGAGCGGGAGTGGGAGGTCTTGCTGCTCTGAAAGCCATAACAGAGTCGACTTACTTCAGGTCAGGGAAATGGTCGGTCATCGCGTATGAGACCCGGAAGAAGGTTGGAGGAATATGGTGAGTTCACACTGCTCCAAAAAACGTGATCAGTTGCTGAGCACTATCCCGTCCAGGTTGCCTGCCCCACCGGTCGTTGACACCTACAATGCTCCAATGACGCCTCTTTACGATTCATTAACCACGAATTTGCCTCATCCTATAATGGCATATACCAGCTACCCCTTCCCGCCAGAGACTCCTTTGTTTCCGTCAGCACATGTGGTGCAAACGTATCTCGAGTCGTATGCTGCATACTTCGATCTTATGTCCCTCATCAAGTTTGACACTGCGGTGCTAGATGCACGATGGGAGTCAACGCAGTGGACAGTAACCCTTTCGGATGGCGGACAATTTGTATATGACCACTTGATCGTCGCAAATGGACATTATCACTTACCCCGCATACCAGAAGTACCAGGGTTGGCAGATTGGATGAAGCATGGGAGAGCCTCTCACTCTGCATGGTATAGAAAACCTGATTTTCTGGGGGACAAAATACTTGTTGTTGGAAACGGACCCAGCGGTCAGGACATCGCTGCTGAGATGTGCACAGTTTCCTCGGTAGTTGTTCATGCTGTCACGGCCCCTGGCGCAGCGACGAACGACGCTGGAAACCTTATCCGGAGAGGTCGGCCTATCGAATTCAAGGCTGACGGACGAGTAGTTTTTGACGATGGCATGACGGAAGATGATATCGATCATTGTATACTAGCAACCGGATTTCATATGCATTTCCCCTTCTTGGAGGGGGCATCCATGATCAACAAAAACATACCACCGGACTTCCCTCCATTACTTCCCGGCGAGCTTTTCAACTCAACCTACCACGTGTTTCCCCTTGCAAAGCATTTATTTCCGCTTCGAGCTCAATATCCTATCTCGTCCATCGCCTTCATGGGCCTCATCATGATGGTCGCACCGTTTCCACTCATGGAGGCTCAAGCGCATGCGATTGTGCGAGCGTTTTCTGATCCTTCATCTCTAGATCCTATCACAGAAGCGGTCGATATCATTGCTCACGCTGACAAAATTAGACGCACTGGTGCTTCAACACCTCTAGACATCGCCAAAGCCTGGTTCCGATTCGATAGGGAAGACCAATGGAATTATCGAGACGCGTTGTATCAATTTGCACAGGGTATGGGGTCTGGGACTCCGCTCATCAAAGTCACAGAGTGGGAGAAAGAATTATATGATCTGAAAGAGGAATTGAGGTCGAGATGGGAAGATCTGGAGAAGTCGGGGGATTCGAGTGAGTGGTTGAGAGACGTTGGGAAGAATGGGGTGCAGGATTGGGTAGGGTTGATGTATCGTGTGGCGGATTATGCCAGGACTCGAAAGAACCTGTTGTGATCCGACAGCGCAGTGCAACACGCCTCTCGTGTGCAAACTAACACATTACTAAGTAGTATTAACTCAACTGTTATACCTCAACATACTAGTACTGTCGCAAAGGAACGTATCCCTCACCCCCACAAGAGATCGTATAACCACTATCAGCTTCCGGCCCGCCCTGGGGCAGCACGATCAGGCACGACCCGGTCGGAATAACACTTGACCTGTATTAAAGTGACTCTGAGTGAGTCACCTTCCTACACCTATATTTAAGTATGCCTTTATCTTATCACCAGAAAGTACCTCACGGAGATCTCTTTACCACCAAGTAAATAGTATGAGTCCCCAAAGCCCAACATGCCAACTCAGCGGTACACAACTCGTTCATGGTGATCACGGACCAGGAAGTGAAGTGGCTCCTTCTATCTCTGTCACCTCGAGTGAGTTCTCCGCTACTTACTCCTAGGACAGCAGTTGATCATCTATGTAGCGTTCAGAGCTGTGCCTCATGGCGACCCCGAGGGGCTTGGAGCGATGAATCCCGATAAACATGTCTATTCCCGCTATTCGCAAAATGTCACATCAAGGGTGGAACAGATCTTGAGCAAAGTTAATGTAGGTCTTATTGCAGGGATGATTGGAGCATGCCTTATTTCCGTAGCAAGGACATGCAATCACCTATGCATCAGGAATAGCTGCTGCATTTTCTGTGAGTTGGCATAACATGTTGATGCAGCATGTAAGTGATTGACCAGAATGACCCTATGGTCTGATAGGCTCTTGTCCACTTTAAACCCAAACGCATTGCGATTTCCGGAGGATACATGGGCTGCCACGGCGCCATATCCACTTACATTAAAGGGAGGTTTGCTGATACCCCGATCATTGGCCTAGACGATGATTTCCAAGAGGGAGATCTCTGTTGGCTTGAGAGCCCCTTGAACCCTACGGGCGAATCGAGGCAAGTCTTCGAACTATTTTGGCTTTAAAAATCGATGATCTGGATCCCTGTCAGAAACATTCAATATTATGCGGATAAGGTATGTTTCAAAAGAATATAGATTATCAGCAGGGGTGCTCATGTGCCGTCACTGAGATCCATGTTGTCGGAGGGAAGCTATTGATAGATTCGACCTTTGGTCCTCCGCCTCTTCAATACCCATTCAAATGGGGGGCAGACTGCGTATTTCACTCCGGTATAGTAATTTTCATCTCAAGCACGACATGTCAACATCTTGATCTGTCACAGGAACCAAGTACTTTGGAGGCCACTCAGATTTGCTCTGTGGAATTATTATCGTCAGGACCGAGGCTGAACGTGAACAGGTATTTGGAATAGAATTCCCAAACCGAGTGAAGCCCATTTTTGTCAGCTCTGGCACGACCGTGTATACATGGGGAATATGATGGGGTCCCTGGAATCTTGGCTTTTATTACGATCCCTTCGAACGATGCATCTGCGCGTCCCAAGGCAATCGGCAAGTGGCACGGAAATCGCACAATGGCTTAGCAGAGCCGTTGTTCCAGAGGGCCAGGAATACGATGGTATTCCTGGTGGAGTAATCACCAAAGTTTGGCACTCTAGCCTTCAGGAAACTGATGCCGAAGGATTTAATCCTTCGGTACAAATGGAAGGTGGATTCAATGCCTGTTTCTCGATCTTGGTGCGTAAACGCGTGCACAATGCATGATTCTGTCCTCATTCAAATGAAAGCTTTCCAAAAAAGAATACGCGGAGAAACTGCCGCACTCACTAGAGTATTTTGTGGTAAGACACTTCCATTGAGAAGCAGTGAGTGCGTTGATGACTGACGTACCTCAGCCGGCAACCAGTCTTGGTGGTGTTGAGTCTTTGGCAGAGCAGCGCATCAACTCAGATCCGAATGAAAATCCCCATCTTGTACGCCTAAGCATTGGCGTAGAAGAAGTGACAGTGAGTCTCAGCGTGGCTTATTGGTTTTCTTTTGGTTGAACATTCGCGTCTACGTCAGGACCTGAAGGACGACTTGCGAAGGGCACTCGTAGAGATATCGAAAGGAGTTTAGAGCGAATAGTGCATGGATGTCATACCATTTGTGAAAGATAGTTACCCAAGGTGACAAGTCTGGAAGCTAGAAATTGAAACCTAGGGAAATGAGTTTGGTTGTATTACCTTCAGAAGGCTTTGCCAAACAGCAGTACACACAATCCAGGACGCGTCACGGACGTAAGCCGCGTCAGCTACGCTATTATATCCCATATCCAACTACCATGAACTCCATCTTACAGCGTTATTCAAGGTCAAATGCAGGAGGCCTTTCTAAATCAACGATCGACGAGGATAATGATTTTTCTGATGCAATGTGGGGTTCTGAGGCTGGCTTTGGCACCTTGGCAAAGGGAGTGCCAGGCTTCGTCGTCCCATCTGTTCCAGACGTGGGTCTACCATTATTATCCTCCGCGCAATTAAAACCTACGTGCAACTCTCGCAGCCTGCCGCATTCTTGAGGCTACACACCGATGATCACGCAGACCCATCATGCAGAATCAAAATCCAGCATGGAACAACCACGCTTGCATTTAGATTCCAAGGGGGCGTAATTGTGGCTGTCGACTCGCGTGCTACCGCTGGAAGCTACGTTGGTATGTATATATCAGGTAGCATTGTTACTTTTCTAACACGGTCTTTAGCATCTGGAACAGTCAAGAAGGTCATTGAGATCAACCCTTACTTGCTGGGTACGATGGCTGGCGGTGCTGGTATGATATTGACCCTCTGTGTTTATTTGCTTTGACGCATCCTCTTCAGCTGATTGTCAGTACTGGGAAACATACCTTGGCATGCATTGTCGATTGCATGAACTCAGAAACCGAGAACGGATATCAGTATCAGCTGCTAGCAAATACTTGAGCAACCTTGTGTATAGCTATAAGGGAATGGGATTGAGCATGGTCAGTCTTCAAATGCCATGTCTCCCACCAAGTCCGTTAACAGTTTTTAGGGTACGATGATCTGTGGCTGGGACAAGACCGTTAGTGCCAGTGTAAACATATGGATAGCCCACGACTGATTCATGTTGAAGGGTCCAGCAGTGTTCTACGTTGACTCTGACGGCACGCGGATGAAAGGCGATTTGTTCTCAGTGGGTTCGGGAAGCACGTTTGCCTATGGTGTCTTGGATCAAGGATATCGGTGGGATCTTACGGACGAGGAAGCACAAGAATTAGGACGGCGAAGTATCTATGCCGCTGGACACCGAGATGCATTCTCGGGTAACACTTGCAACCTCTACCACGTGAAGGAGGATGGCTGGAAGTTTATCGGTAGGTGGCAAGTCATTTCTTTATATTCACTATGATTTACTTTCACGTTAAGGAAATTACGATATAACGAAGCTGCACTACGACGGACCAGGAAACGTTGCCGGCTCACCTGGTCATGGTTACGGTTATGACATGCGTGTAGAAGGACGCAGTTCAGCCAACCCTCCTGAAGCGCCAGCACAGGCGTAATGTTTTACTGCATAGATGTGTCTCCGTAGTAAAAGTCGAATGCAGTGTCTCCTAGCCTCGTACCTTTAAATTCGCAAGAGGTGCTTTTCCTGGCCTGAAATATTCCCAGTCTGACAATATCATGATGTACTTATTGTTCAACTTCTTGTTGTGACTTCCAATTTGGCTCACTGCAGGGGCTACAGCGTAACAGCTCCCACCTTTACGACGTGCTCAAATTTAGATATGCAGTAGCCACGGTGGAGTCGGGTAGACCTCACGTAGTCCTTAGTATAACAACGGCGTGCACGACAGAAGACTTGTGCAATCATGAAGCGTCTGTTCTCCAAGTCATCCAAGACTCATGCCACTCCGAGCTCTGCGGCCAAATCTTCTGCTCCCGAGCCGCCAACGGCTGGTCGTACGGCAGCACTCCCCCCGGCCACGACTGGTCTGCAACCGAATTATGTCGTTCCTCCAGTCCCGCACCCCAATCCTCACGAGCACATTGCGTTGCTCGCATCAGAGGATGGTCTGCTCATGCGTCCGCATCGCGCGGGACTGCCTTACCCCGCATCATATGTCCGCGTGTCATGGGGCAAGACAGCAAACATAGCAGAACTGCCCAGCAATGGTGGAAGCCCTTCTGTTGATTGGAAAGAGGGCGTGGTCATCTATGGAATTGTGGGTTTAATGACCTTGTTCAATGGTAATAAGACTTCGTCCTCTGCTCATCCGTGGCGAAATCAAGATTGAATACTCTCCGCCCAGCCTCATACCTCTTGGTCATAACGTCTCGAACTGACATCGGGCAATGTGAGCGACCTCTATCTTCGAACATAGTAAGACTCACACGAGGCTCAGTATTTGATGCCTCACACTTGATTTATGGCGTGAAAAACGTTGTATCCATACCCCTTGTGAAGGACCGCGCCAAATCAATCCTTTCACGCATGGCGTCTCGTAACACGTCCGTAAACAGACCCTCCCTTCTTGCGAACAATGTAGACGATTTCCAGGCCCCTGATGAAGAGACCTCGGGGGGGCCTCACGTGAAATTCGCAGACGAGGAGGAAGTGAAGATCATGACCCCACGCGATCAAGTGAAATTCTCCGTTGACAGTGCCGATCGACCTGCCTCCCCTGTACCATCCGGTGCTTCAACTCCGGCTTCCGATGTGTCCATGACCCATTCTCCTGTATCGACGATTGCAAATCGCATGTCGTTCTGGAGCCGTCTATCGAAGCGCGCGTCCGAAGGAGCAGACATAGAGGAGTCTCTTCTTGATGAACGAGAATTACTCGATTCCATAATACATGATGCTGAGGGAATACCTGACAAGGCGATCAGTTCCATCATAGCTGCAACTGCGCCACCACCGGATAGTTCAGAGGAGCGCAACTCTGAGCTCGAGGAACGTATTTTACGCAGATGTCTCAGAGAATTCACAAAGGGTGACATGTACTTTGCTCTACATTTCGGTGAGTGCACGCATCATGGCCCGCCAGAAATGCAAATCATTACTTTCCTCAGACATCACAAGATCTTTGCAACATAAACATGAGCAATTCACCAAGCTACATGCTCAAAACAAGCTACTTTCAGAACTGGATGCTCTTTCAAAAGATACGGTTGTTAACCCACTGGATGACAAAGTGGACGCTTTGTTCGAGCCATCTGTCATGTTGCCATTGTGGAGACGGGTTGATCGTCACTTTTGGTGGAATGAATGTTTATCCAAGCCATTTATGGACGCTGGTGTAAGTGTCTCTCAAACATCCGTTTAACATTAACTGATCAATCTAATCCTCAGCTTCACTCTTACGTGACACCAATAATGCAGGGATACATTCAGATCTCCTCGTTTGATCTACCCAAAGATACTTCTGCCATGCAAGATGATTCGGCGGAGCCCGTTGACTACATTGTTATCTCGCGACGCTCCAGAGATAGGGCCGGTTTGCGATATCAGCGCAGGGGTGTGGACGACGAAGCTCATGTAGCTAATTTTGTGGAAACAGAAGTAATCATGAGAGTTCAGGTGAGCAGCTTAGCTTGTACTATTACGCTGAGTTTGAGTTTCCTCAGAGGAACGGGATAAGCAACGTTTTTAGCTATGTGCAAACTCGAGGCTCAAGTAAGCAGTTGTCTGATGAATACGCAATGCATTGCATGACCCGATCCAAGTTCCGCTATTTTGGACGCAATCAGGTTACAGTATGAAGCCACCCCCTGTCCTTGCACCCGAAAGAAACCCTGCACAGAATTTGGACGCCATCAAACGTCATTTCCGTCGTACTGTCCCTGTGTATGGACCACACGTAGGATTTATAATCAATGTCTAATATGATCACGTCATTCATCTTTCCTTAGACCATTGTCAATCTTGCAGAACAACATGGGAAGGAGGGAATGATCACAAATGCATATCGTGAATATGCAACCAAACTGGATGCTAAGGACGTTCGGTAAGTTCGCAATGACGAACTCTGACGACAGAATTCGAATGTTGTTACAGATACTGCGAATTCGATTTCCACCGCGAAACGAGGGGGATGAAGTGAGTATCATCTGCCCACGGACAATGCGTTCCTGATCATTAACAGATACGAAAATATTTCCAAGCTCATCAATCAACTCGAACGTGTGTTTGAAAGCCAAGGGTATGAATGTTCTGTCATCCGACTTTCTTCGGTATTGCGAACTCAATAAAATAGGTTTTTCTGGGTTTCGAACAATATGCTCCTATCAAAACAGAAGGGTGTATTCAGGGTTAATTGCATTGACTGCCTGGACCGCACTAACGTTGTCCAGGTGAGCCGTAGATACCGCTGCTGTCCCCCCTTCCTCACATTAGCCACAGTCCGCCTTTGCAAGGCATGTGATGAGCATGCAGCTTGAGGCTGTAGGGCTTCTGAGTCCCCCCCAAAGCGGGAAGTCGGGAGTGGAGGTTATCTTTAATGATGGTCAGTGGTTGTTGTTCTTTTTGATAACGGAATTATAGAGAATTGCACAGTCTGGGCTAACAATGGTGATGCGATCAGTCGTGCATAGTAGGTGTAGAATGACCTGTCGGAAAGCTTGCTCTTACCTTAGTCCTCCCTCGAAGTGCTGGCACATCTGCCTTGAAGGTAAGTGTTTGATTCACTTCTAAAACCTAACCTAAATGAGCTGACTATCTGTCGGTAGGGCGATTTTACCAGGTTAGATAATGCTTGCTTGCATCTTTTACCATTAACTTGATAAGTTAGAACTGGAAAACGAGACTTGGGGGGCATGCTCAACGATGGTGTAAACTCCCTCACTAGAATGTACAGCGCGACCTTTAGCGATTGGTTTTGCCAAGCTGTCATCGACTTTATGCTTGGCTACAGGACTCTCTCTGTTTTCGAAGAATTTCTCATCAAGCTACAGTCGACCGATCCTAGAGAACTCATTCGCCTGTCAAGGATCAGAGCAGAAGCTATAGCAACTTCTGTCGCTCGCGTATTGTCTGAGGGCGAAACTTTGATGTCTGGGTGGACGATCTTTAGCCCGGAGCAATTAAATGTTACATTCGACGATCGATTCGAGGAGAAAGTGTTACTCTTGGTGAGCATTAGCCATGATCTGTTCAGCATTGTTCTGACCATGAACTAGAGTGCCCGCGCTCTGTACATTGTCGTACGTCGCCCAATGACGCATTATTAGCTTATAGCAACATCTGACTGCCTCGAAGAGCTATGACTACAGCTTGGAGAAGCCAAAGATGTATATCTGTATCCCTCTGGGTGCGATCGCACGGCTTGAGAAAGGTCACATTGGTTTTTGTTGACAGGTCAAGTAGCTGAACTATCATACAGGCGCTTATATAATATCTCCTCTAGAAGAGGCGAGCAGGGATCCAGTGCAGAATGCTGGCTTTTCGGTTTACTGGCATGCCAGCGATAAAATCAGCATGCGCATGACGAGTTATTCGATCAGAAACTGTCCGGAAGACGCCCCAACGAGGTCACCGCCAGCGGGCTCGGTCAGTGGTTCCAGTCAGTTCAAGCCAATGCTACCACGTCGCGAGCCAACGAAAACCGCCAACTTGTCAGGGATCATGTCTAAAGTTTCAGAGAACGCAGCTGGTGCGACCAATGTCTGTTTTGCAGCTTTCAAAGCGCTCCCAGTGGACCCTGCTCGAGTTAGAAGTGGATCCAGCACTGGATATGCAGAGCCTGCGGATGATCTCGCAGGGGCGACTACTTGCAAGCAAGTCGTTGAGATGATGGTAGAAAGCATTAAGCGAGCTTGTGAGGACGCAGGGAACTCCCCTGTTATCATGGATCGCGATGTAGTGAGGTGGGTAACACGCCGAGAATGCTTTTATCACACAATACTCATTTTGAGAACAGTCTCACTGAAGCTCAGAAGATGACCAGTATCTATGCCAAAATGGAGTATGGCGTCAAGCGGTTAATTTGGCTGGGAGGTTTGGTGTAGTAAGGCGAGGTCTAGTTCTATGTAACAACTTGCTTTGTGGGCTCTTCGCTATCACAATAGGCAACACGATGGCGACAGGCTGAGACCAATTTCCCGTCAATACATAGGCAGACCCTTTTTCTTGGTTATTGTCCAATAGGTCTAAGCCCCATGGTGGACACGACCTACAATAGGTAGACCCTCGATTCGATAGCAATATAATGGCGGCAGACTGGCTGAGACCGATCCACTCGGGACGGGACAAAGTCATAATAGATGTAGTTATTTAATAATTTATATAATTTCTCTACAAAATAATGATGGGAAACTTATATAAGCGTTACGGAGAGTGCCAATATTAATATTGTAAAGTCCTACAAGTGTACCGTCTTCTTTGCCACCACAGTCATCACTTCACCACTTCACCAGCTCTATTGACAATATGGTTCATCTCGTCACTTCCGATAATGTGGAGTTCGTAGTCGACAAAGAGGTTGTCGAGCGCAGTGTTCTCATTAAGAACATGCTTGAAGGTACTCTTCTTTTTATTATTGCCACCCATAGGAGTAATTTTGATCCTGCTCAGATGTTGGAGAGTCCGATCAATCTATACCTTTGGCCAACGTTTCCTCGGCCGTACTGAGGAAGGTTAGCATCTTGATATATTTATCGATCAACATTTTTCTTTGCTGCAGAGTTAGACAACCACGTACTCACACTCCGCTACTGCGCAGGTCATAGAGTACTGCGAACATCACAGAGGTGAACCCTTACCTAGCGCAGACGCCGACCAGAATCAGGATGAGACCCGCAAGCGGACAACCGATATTAGCGAATGGGACCAGAAGTTCATAACCGTTGACCAAGAGATGTTGTTCGAGATTATCCTCGCTGCAAATTACCTTGATATCAAGTCGCTGCTGTGAGTCACAAATATGATAGTTACACGGCCCGCTTTTAACACCTTGCAGCGATGTTGGATGCAAAACGGTTGCCAACATGATCAAGGGAAAGACCCCTGATGAAATCCGTCGTCTCTTCAACATCGTCAATGACTTCACTCCGGAAGAGGAGGTATGTTCTGTTTGTCTCCCTTACTGCTATCACCAGCTAAATTTTGATCAAAGGCCCAAATCAAAAAAGAGAACGTAAGTCCCAACCATTTGACTCCCATAAATCTTCTCAAATTTTCTCCAGGAATGGGCAGAAGACCGATAAGGGATCAGGTTATAGAGCTTACTGTATCAGCTATTTTTCTACTTTCGTGTCATTACCAGTTTCCTTCGTATTGCAGTTTGATTTTCACTCATGGTTTTCGTGCGGAATAATACTAGTAGTTCGCTGCGCGCCACAAAGTCTGGCACGTGCTTACATAAAGTCAGCAGCTGTATGACTTGCACACTCTCCAAGCCTAAGCTCAAACGTACATCAGTTAATTTTTGTCCTTGTTTCTGTCTCGTTTATGCCACGGGTCCCAACTATTCCAGGAGCTGTCATTTTGCCACGCTCTGAGCAAGACCGGTGGTTGAAGACTCATGTAGCGAGACTTTGCCAGCTGGATCATGAGCGGTACAGTGCCTAACTGACATACCGGGTCGAGAGGCTCATGACCTTGTTTGTCCTTAGATTTCCTGGTAGCCAACCAATCAGTTTTGCATCGGAACATCTGGAACAGCTGGAACATCGCGAGTGAGTAGCAGACTTTGTCAGTATGAAAATCAGTCTGCTGACACGTCTCCTTCGTTCTGGCCAGTTACTGGGTGTGCGAGAAGTCTGATGGCGTTCGCGTCCTTTTCTTCCTTCAAACCGACCTCAAGTCAGGCACTCAAGCAGTTTACCTTGTGCGTGCCCTTCTTCCCCTTTATACACCCCTTGACGTCACCTAGATCGACAGACACAATGATTATTACGAGGTTCCAGGATTCTGGTTCCCTCATCACGAACGACGGAAGGAGCCTTTGAGAGATACCATCGTCGATGGAGAGCTCGTCATTGATGTAGACCCTCGCACCAAAAAAGTGAGCAAGTTTTGCAACGCCGTTGTACGCCTCTGTTACAATGTCACATTTTTCTCAGGAGACACTGCGGTTTCTCGCGTTTGACTGTCTTGTAGTTGATGCGCAGAATGTAATGTCGCGAACACTGGACAAACGATATGGTGTATGTACTTGATATCCTCAGCCCACAGATCTAGGTACTAATTGAGTTTGTAGCGTCTCAAAGAATGGTTCTTCAAACCCTTCTCTATGTTGATGCAGGAATTCCCTCACATGGCTGCTAGTCAGGCCTTCGAGTGAGTGATCCGGCCCTGACACATGACCATTTCTAACACATCTCTTAGCATCAAGGTTAAGAAGATTAGCTTCTCCTATGGCGTTGAAGAAGTGTTCCAGGTAGTCATTCCAACACTACACCATGGCAATGACGGCCTCATCTATACCTGCGTAGAGACGCCGTATATGCCAGGTACTGATCCAAACATGTGAGTTTGTTAGACATGGTTATAGAACGATGCTAATTTCAATTCCAAAGACTGAAGTGGAAACCTCCTTCCGAGAACTCTGTTGATTTCAAGCTCGTATTGCGGTTCCCTCCATTACAAAGTAATCAATTGAAGCCAGACTATCACGCGAAACCGTTCTTCGCACTTTATGTGTTCTGTGGCGATGAACAGGGACAGCCGAAATACGAATTTTACGATGAACTCTTTGTTGACGATGATGAGTGGGAGATGTAAGGACTTTCGTCCAGTACATCTTGCAGCTGACGGATAAACTTGCCAGGATGAAGTCATCAGGTGAACAGATTGATGACAGGATCGTCGAGGTTCACTGGGATCCTGTTGTTTCTCGTTGGCGCAAGATGCGCTTTAGGGACGATAAACCCAACGGCAACTATCGGACGGTAGTTGAGAATATCATCCAAAGCATTGCTGATGGAGTCGAGAAGGACGCGGTATGCCATTCATGCGCTGTTCAGGAATGATGTACTTAATTCCAATTCAGCTCCTCGCGCGCTCTGGGGTAATCAGAAATGCCTGGAAAGCGCGCCCTCGGCCGCAGCAGCCCTCTCAGAGAGGGCCAGACACTGCCACACGAGCGCAATCAAACGGGCCCTCATTAGGACATGCCCCACCGCCAAATGTTTCATTAAGATATGGCCCTCTCGCCACTTCGCGTTGGAGCAGGGTGTCCGGACCCTCAATGTTTGCTGGCATGCATCGCTGATCCAACTATCACGTCACGCATCGGATCGCTGTCTATCATGATGGGCAACCGGGATTACAAACCAGTTGTACGTCCATCGCGTTGTTATCGCCTGTCGCACACACCCTCCATCAGATCGCCGTGAAACAACTGAGTGATGTCTCAGTTCTTGTTCCGGGGATCCATCTCGCCGAATATGGACATGTGGAAGAATCGGGTCCACACAATAGCTGTCCTCGCTTGATACCCAAAGAATGGAACGCCTTTCGATCCGACACTATCGATGTTTCACTTAATACATTCACACAATAGGTGTAGACAGAGTCTTGTTCTGATATCAAAAACATGAAGTGTACAAAGTCTGGGGTGACTGCAAGTACACTAAGTCGTGAGGGGAAACGTCGTGACGCGTCGTAAAAGCACAGCCAATATGTATTCGGATGGAAAGCATTTTTGGAACAAGATCGGTGGAAAGCAGGGCACGGATACATGTCTAGTCGTTACAGGTGATGACGGAGATAAGGAGGCAACAAGTACGTAGCGCTTTTGAGTTTAACGCCATTATTAGCGCGAGAACGGAGGAGAGAATATGCGGGAGCGTAAAAGGCGTTGCGCTTAGGCGTAAATCGTAAAGCTCTGGAACAATAGGCAAGAAACAGCTTTCCGATGGAGAGGCAAAAACAAGCCTCATGTGCCCAGTCTGAAAAGCTTTGGAGATGTACGCGTGAAATTACAAACTGTGAATGGTATGCAAAAGATGCGATGAAATGAGGTTAAAATGGATTCTGAAACGGAGAGATATGGGGTGGCGTCTGCCGGCGGCGGCGGCGAGGAAGTGGATCTGGAGTGGATGGGATTTAAGAGCGAGGAATTGAGGAGCTTATTGAAAGATGTTCTGGTTTAGGGAGAAGGAGAAAGCTCCGTCGGAAAAATGAACATCATCTCCGAAGTCACGACACTCTGCGAAAGTGTAGGAATGCAGTCCGAAGAGCGCGCATGAAGGCCGCGAGATGACGCCTATAGGGGGTAGCGCAAATTCGGAAGGAAGGTCGAGGTTATGAGAGCCAGCATCTGCATCAATCATACTGAAGCGAATGGTCTCCAAAGGAGCTTCGGGCATCTCAGGGGTGGACTCGAGGGATGAAACCGAGGAGTCATGATCGTGTCTCCTGCCGGTGGGAGAGTGAGGAGCTATGGAGAGTGCAGCAAACTGACTCATAGGGATAGACTAGATAGTGATGTCCACGGTCAGGCATCACCACTATCAATGGATAGTGTCAAGGTCTTACCTGGGCAAAGTCTATGGGGGGAAGGTCGTGTAGCATCAGCGGGAGCGCCTGTGGACTGTCCGAAGAGCCCGACAGGGTAATGGCGCCGCCCGCGGAGACATACACGCTGTCTTGTACATCCTGATCTGGTTCAGCCTGGTCCTGGGCCGAATCAAGGTCACGCTGTCCATCAGAAACCCGCCACCACTCGATGTCCGCAAGGACCCTACGCTCAGTCGTTTCCGAGTCAGAAGAACGACGAGACCCATGACCTGCAACACGCGTACGAGCGTTATTTACACTACCATTTGATAGTGAAGTTGGGTATGGGTTCGAACGAACTGACGGGGATGAGAAAGAACGACGAAGGGAAGGCATTGAATGGGTGGGCTGATGTGACTACGGGTTGAAGGACCTTCCGACCAGAGATTTTTGGACCAGGAGCTGCCTACCGCAGAGCCCACTGGACGATAGCGAGGATGAGGAAGACAAGGATTGTGGGAAACTGAATATTCAGGTTTTATAATTTCGGATAAATCATTTAAATGTGACGAGGACTGAAGATTTGTGAATGTCTGAAGGGGTTCACAAGAAGACGCTCACCGAACCGCTGGCAGCCGACATCAAGGCACTGCTTTTTATTATTACAACAGCAACGTAGTCACTAGTTGGTCACTAGCTAGACTAGTTCTAGCAAGCCAAGCTATGTGAGGACTACGCTCTGGGCACGAAGCATGGTCAAATCCATACTCTGATTCCAAGACGACAACGTTATTCAAGTTCTAGTATTACAGATACGGTCATTCTGGCGCTCACGGCTGTCAGTCCCACAGCTACGATCAACGCCCACGTCCATTAAGAAACATCATGTGCCATGCTAGCACCCTGAACTGATCCTAGCATTTGATAAGATATCCTGCCAAACGTCGTCCACGCGCAGTAAGGTCTAGTTGCCCATCATCAACGTACATAGTACCTGACCTCGGCCTGCCTGAACGGCCTCGAGTTGGAGTTCTCGGTTCCCTGTACCTCATAAGTATGTCTACGGGATCCGTCGGAAACGCTATTACGACGGAGATGCCTGTCAAGTATTGAAATACAACGTTCACGCAATCGAAAACTCGTGCATGTCTTTTTCGGTCCCCTCTTCGTACGTCAATATACCGCAGGCTCTTCGCCAGGACCATTGTGTAATTCCATACATGTGTGACCTCGTCAGGAGGTATGGAACCGGTAGACTAGTAATTCGCGACCGCAGAATTATGGTCGGATCTCAAGTGTCTTCGGTATTTATACCCTAGCGGCACTCATACTACTAACGATAACGATGTGCACCGTCTACTATGGTCCAGTCATTAACCCGCAATCAGTCACAGACTACCTTGCTCTTCCCCGTTGTTTAATCTGCGTATCTCCACAGGGTAACATCGAATGGATCGTCGAGGATGTAGAGAACACAAAGCTCAATGATGTCCTCGCGCAGCACGATTGTGCCCCTTCTGACATCACTCTCGTTCATTTGGATGACGGGGAATTCCTCATGCCTGGCTTGGTTGATACCCATACAGTCCGTCCAGCACTTGATCAGAGCATTCATATCTTGACCATCTTCTGTATCTGCAGCATGCCTGTCAAGTCCCTAACCTCGGCGTGTAAGCATTCTGACACAAGTACATATAATCTTACCTTATGCGCCTCTTTCAGTGGTGGGGAGATGCAGCTCCTGCAATGGCTCGACAATTACACGTTCCCGACGGAAGCTAGGTTCAAGGACGTCGAATATGCCAAACGCGCTTATCCTGATGTCGTACGACGCATAGTCAACTCGGGTGTAAGCGATCTGTCCATATACTCGGTCCTCATGTTGACGCTGAATCAGACAACGACATGTTGTTATTACGGTAGTTTACATCTAGAAGCGACCAAGGTTCTAGCCAGTCTCGTCCATGCCGCAGGTAAGTTTACCCTCATCGCATCCGAACGACTAGCTGAGACGATGGAAAAGGTCAAAGAGCGTTTGTCGGGGTACGTATTGCTATGTAAAGGCACACCAAATTCTGATCGCTTGATTTTCACATCAGAAATGCAACATGAATTGGAATTGTCCACCTAATTACATCGAGCCATCTGTCAAAGAATCTGTCGATACCACCTTGGCTTTATTCAGCTACATCGAGGAGCTACCGAAAGCTGCTTGCGGCGAGCCATTGCTACACCCCATCCTTACCCCGCGTTTTGCTATCTCATGCACCGAGGAGCTCTTGACGCGTCTCAGCGAAATCGCGCAGAAAAACCCAAAGCTTGCCATCCAGACGCACATCTCAGAGAACAAAGCCGAGGTCGAACTAACTAAAAGCCTGTTCAAGACTAACAGTTACGCAGAGGCCTATGACAAGTTTCATTTACTTCGCGACAACACCGTTTTGGCACACGGCGTCCACCTCACCGAGGATGAAATGGTGCTTATCGCTAAACGTGGTTCGGGGGTGGCTCATTGCCCGACGAGCAACTTCTATTTGAGCAGTGGCATGGCGAGAGTCGGTATGCTCCTGGATCATGGTGTGAAGGTCGGTCCTCCGTTTCCCAATAGTTGATTGCTATAACTGACGTTCCTCTTCGATCAGGTTGGATTGGGTACAGATGTCGCTGGCGGCTACTCCCCGTCCATACTCACTGAGATCCAACACGCCAGCATTGCATCGAAGATGCTCGCTATACAAGCCGCCGACAAGAAATGCAATTGCAACCGGAGCCACTCGGAGTCATCATCATCAGGCGAAGAAGACAGTCATTCGCGCGGTCGTCGTGATCACAAGCACCACGAATGTCAATGTGACTGCGAGTGCGGTGAGAAGCAGCCTGGACGGTTCACCAATCAAAAACTATCCATTGCTGCTCTCTTGTACCTCGCCACTCTCGGTGGGGCGGGAGTTTGCTGTCTACAGGACCGCGTCGGCTCGTTTGAGCAGAAGAAGGCGTTCGATGCTCTTCTTGTAAGCGTTCGAGAAGCCGATACGGGGAACCCTGCGGTGTGGGGCTATAATCCTGCTCGCGATTTGACCCAAGGTGTCACTGCGCAGAGCGCGGACAAGAACTTGACAGAATGGTTGGAACGCTTTTTGTTTTGTGGAGATGACAGGAACATCAAGAAGGTGATCGTACAAGGAAGGCTGATTGGTGGGCGGGATTACCATCCGTTACCGTAAATACCCATTGGAAGCAAGTTCGGATGTATGATTTGGATGTATACCTACATGGTTATGGCAGTAATATACAACAGTCCCTGAAGACTCCCTTGTGCTCTCACCAGTGGTGATCCCTGATATGTAAGAATACAAAGTATTATAGATACAGCGGCTGGTGATATATTATCCGTCCTTGTCCTTGTAATCTCCAAATTCCCATTTAAAACAGTCCTATGAACAAGGCGTCAGAGGAATGAAATACAACGAAAGCACTCTCAAAACACTGACCACACAGTCCTCTTCTTCACGGGCGACAGGTACATCCCACTCATTCCCGTCTTCATCCGGCCAACCGTCCTCCAGGTCCAAAACTTCCAGAATGACTTGCTTAATGACATGCTTACGCAAATCAACATGCCACCCCAGTTTCTGGACAGTATCATACACGATGCTCTTTCCCAAATGACATCTCGTTTCGAGAGCATACCCAGCCTGAGCGCATGGTGATGCAACACCAGTACACGCTCCCTGGGGTACCGGATCGGCATTATGGTATACATGCGTGATAGGCACCGGCGGTCGCGAAGAATTTCCGATGGGGGGTGGAAGTGGGAGGTGAAGACGATTCGCTGCCATCCGTTCACCAGGAGCCTCGAACGCGACAGCTGGCAATCCAAAAGTGGAACCAAGGAGAGAGGCGATACTTCCTCCGAGACTATGGCCGACGAGCCATATGTCGGCGAAAGGGTATAGAAATATCAGATCTTTCACGAGTTTCTGGGTGATGCAAAGATGTTAGTCTTTGTGGTGGTTGATGGGGATGATCGACTTACGACGCCTGTGTTATAGAAGAGGCTGTCTTCTATGAGAGCTCTGGACAAACATGTGTCGTCGCATCGTTGATGTAGGGCTGACCAGGAATAGCAGTTGCAGACTGTAGAAAACACCCATGAAAAATCGACGCGGGCGCAACAGCACGAGAAGAGTAGATTATCGTTTAGTTTATCTTTCTTTGATGTAGGTCCTTGAAGCGTGGTTCCTTTGATTGAAAGTACGATTGTAGAATTGTCTCTAGAAGTGAAAACGTGGCCGCGGAAGCCGTCTTGGTCGTTATCCCACCCGAATGGAAAGCTCTGGAAGGGTTGTTAGAGAGTGAGCATAAGTAGTGGGAAGACGCACTCACGGCGTTGGCGTTCCAGGATGGATCGAGGTCGTACCAGTTCTTGTGGCCTGGAAGTTGGTACGCGTTGGCAGTCATGCGTGCTAATTGTGAGAGGGTATGTCTGTCTTCTATGTCTGGTCCTGAGACTACCATCTGCTCCCATTCGATGGGCTCAGTCTCCGCATGAAGAAGTGAGCGTAGCCGAGCGTGCTCGTGGGCATCGAGAGATTTCGGGCGGTAGACAGTTATTGGTCGGGCCTTAAGAGAGATTGCGGGGGTCGGTGTATATGCAGGGGGTCGAATGTCTGGGATAGGAAGATTGAATTGATGGTGGAGATCGAAGTTCACCCGGTTTGGGACGACAGTTGCGGAGGCGATGACAAGGGTGTGGAGAAGAGTTGTGATATGAAGCAGAGGGTACATGACCTGCCTAACTATTGTGATAAATCATCGAGAGGGTGTTGGTGAAGGTACTTGGCTGTGACTACTCTGCCAAAGTACTGTCAGCACACGACGGCTGTTCAGAGCAACCACGTGGACCGGTAATTACGACGTTATCCGAGTGAGTTAGGGTTGCTCAGCGTTCGGATAACTATTTGTTGTGCGATGGGGGCAAAGTAGCAGTGAGGATGCAAAAATCATTTCATTAATTGATGTTCGCTGAATCCCCTTCACTACAATTAACCCTAGATCTGTAGTCAATTATATCCAATTTTATGTCCAAGACTCTATGTAGGACAATACTATCTAGTCTTGGAGCCCAGGTCGCACCCTCCGTAGTTATACGCCCAAGGTTGCCTTACTTTCCCCTTCCCAATCATCTTTGGTTCTGACGCAGAGATGCCGAACTCGAATCAGTTCACCCGCGGAGACAGGTGCCTCCCACACACGTATCGTGTTATCGTCCGAACACGATGCGAACATGCGCTTATTGCGGGGGTTCCAGGCCACGGAATTCACACTTCCCAAGCCATGACCTTCTAGTACCTCTAGAAGCGTACCCGCGTCGCGATGCCAAACATAGACATTGCGATCTGGAAATGTTTTGTGAGTACGAACTAGCAGGACACTGTCAATGTGGTTATACCTTCACTCCCACTAATGACGAAGTTGCCATCAGTGCCACCAAAACAACTGCGGATGACATGGTGACCCTGTCGTTGCCCAGTGAACTTGCGTACAAGCTTGGACTCTTCCAAATCCCACAGATGTATTTCCTTTGATGCATGATCAGTGATATGGTTGGGTTTGATACAAGAAAAGAGAGGTGGTCACATCTGGAGCGTGATTGATTAACGCATACCGAGAATCCTCGGAAATCTTCACGCTAGTAAGGTCACCCTCCATGTGAACAGATCTGCGTGCAAAGATCGATGAGCAAAAATACTAAAACAAACATGCTTGGACATACATCTCGACTTGTCCCGTCTTGAGATCGTAGATGATCATCCGATTCTCTGGCGAACGCGGCCCCATGGGTGGCGACGCGTCTTGGATGTTGGCACGAGCCAGTGTCCCTGACGTTGGGGGAGGGTTGTATCCCATCCCAACAGCGACCAGGCGTCTCGTGTCATGAGTCACTGCAGCGTCAGTGACACGAATAGCTATATCGTTCCATGATTCCCGTAGTTCGCCCTCCATGTCCTGTTAAAGACGAGGTGAGGTGCGATGACAACATGGTATATGATAAGCATACCCAAAATATGATCTTACGATCAAGGCTACCTGACATGAACCCTGAGCCGTCGGGTAGCCATACCAAGGCAGATACTGTCTCAGCATGATTCTCGAGTGTCTTCATCAAAGCTCCAGTCTACGGCTCATGAGTATCCCGAAACACGACATGATTCAACATAAGAATGTAAAGCTAACCTTTGTGTTCCATAGAAAAACGAGGTGATCCGCAGACGTAGATAAGATAGAATCGTCTAGTGACCAAGCCAAACAACCAAGAGGATATGGGTGATCGCGCAAGATAAATTCTGCTATACAATCACGGGATGATGGTTCTGCTTCGAGCTGTGGGATCAAAAATTAGTATGTTAGACGTTGCAAGTCAGGCAAACCAACCCCAATGCGCCAAATGATAGCAGTCTTGTCTTTACTTGCGCTTGCAAGATGAGTGCCATCGTGACTCCAGGCCACGTTCCAAACCTCGTCAGAATGGACTTCGAGGATGGTAGTTGTTATTCGAGGGAAGGATTTCTTGTCGTATGTGTAGTCACTAAATAGTGAGGATGAAGATTCTTGTGGATCTGAAAACATCATTAAGCTGAACGAGAGTTATCACGAATGTACAGTATGAAGATATGTCGAAGAGCCACGGCGCACCTAGATAATAAGTTGAGTTCCTGGGCCTGTTCTGACGTGGGACTGTAAGGAGCCAGATCATTCCGCAGCACCTGCAGCACAGCCTCCATTAATTCATGCCTCCCGAAGAGTAACCGAAAAATATAACCATCAAGGACTGAGGAGCACGTCCATCATGCACGCCGACCCATCTGTAAAGCACCCCAGTTCTCGCTTAGTATTAGTGGAAGAAGGTCGGTGTGGTAAAACTCGGTCAAACCAACTTCCTTCCATAAAAAGATAGACATAAGCACACATTTGCGGCGGTTTGTGTCCACCGCATCATGCTGTGCAGCGGATTTCGAGATTGTTGAGCAGTTGAACCTCGACGAATCGGCGGTGAAGAGCTGTTATGCGAATTCACGCATTTCTCACTATTAATCCTTTCTCGACGGAGAGGCTGCGTTCTATGGCGCATATGCAATTCAATTTCAGATGTAGCTGATGGGGAGGAATCCCAGGTGCTGTGAGCATTGCCAAGTATTCTGGTCTTAAGTATTTTAACATGGTCGCCATATGAGCTGGGCTGCGGAGTGGAGGTGATAAAAAGTGAAGAAGAGAGGTGGCGATAACAGGAGAGCATGACAACGTGCGTCACAGCATGACGAAAGCGACACGTTCGTCAGCGCTGCACAGCAACAATATTGACACTCACCATGACTTCCTTAGTGAACGACAACTCCATCCTGGATACTATTACTATTGACATGCTGCGCAGCCTGCATCCATCCTGAAATGTTGGCGGATTCGAACATAAGCCAGAAGAAACGTGGGACATGGAGAGGATTCGAGGAAGCGCGGGACGCTGTCGAACGTTTGTTAAGTAGACGTCAACATAGTCCTTACGTACGGGAAAATACACGTAGCACTGGTTGCAGGTCTGAGCGCTTTGATAGTGAGCGAACGACTGTCCAACTTCCTCAACTCCCAACCAGACACTCGTTGATCGCTGGCTTGTCTGAAAGACTGAAAGGTGTTCCCCGTGAGTGATACTCTAAGCTGTTCTGCAGGTTAAAGCCGATGATTTGCTTACCAGCGACTCCAGATACCCACAAAGATCTCTGGCGCATTCTTGATTTTCATAGGACCTGGGTACGATATCTTGTAGGTGACGACTGGATCCTGTAAGGACATTATTTCAGAGCAACGACTTATGTGGTTCTGACAAGCATCAAATAGGCCCTGGACTCACCAGCGATCATTGCCATTATCGGATAAACTAGTCTAATTCCAAGATCCCGACAGACTTCTCTCGCACGATCTGCCGTAGTTGAGACTCCGAGCACGGACCATGCTTTCTTCCACCAGTAAGACGGCAGCAATCAGGCCACGCCAGACAATGCGAGGCCATACCGACTGGGTGAACAGTGTTGTGCACCTGCGTGATGGACGCATCATCACATGTTCGTGGGATGGTTCACTCCGACTATGGGACCTAGAGAGCGGCACACAGATAGACGAGGACTGGCGGGATGACAAGACAACGGTGTGGTGTATGGTATTGTCTCCAAACGGTAAGATAATTGCAAGCGGAGGTGATGACGGGAAAGTGAGGTTGTGGGACGTCGAGACTCGGAAGGTCATCAAGAAATGTACAGGACACACCAAAGTTGTATGTGCATTGTGCTGGAGTGGAGATGGTGAGCGAGTAACGAGTGCATCCTGGGATGGGACAGCACGAGTCTGGGATGTCAACAGCGGCCAAACTATCTTTTCAATCGAAACTGGGCATGGTTGGGTGAGGGCGGTGATATACTCGCCTGACTCGTCAAAACTTGTGACGGGGGGAGGTAGAGAGAACGCTGTAACAATCTGGGATGCGAAGATGGGCAAACTTCTCACCACACTCAAACATGATCATGAAGTTCGCAGCTTGGCCTGGACGTCGGACGGACAGAAACTCATCTCCGGTTCAAATGGCCCGATTAGGATATTCGACACTGCCACTTGGAAGCAGATCGCTATCCTTGAAGGTCACATAAGTCTTGTCACCGCCATCTCCTTGTCTCACAACAACCGCCTCCTTGCAAGTGCATCATGGGACAGAAAAGCCCGTCTATGGAATCTCGACACCAACCTCCCAATCGGTCCACCCCTCCACCATGAAAATATTTTGCCCTCTGCAGCCCTTTCCCTTGATGGAAAGGTGCTAGTCACCGGTTGCAAAGACAAAAACGCGTATACGTGGGACGTTCACGCCATCCTCAAAAAAGCTCACCTTGAAGACCTTCTCCCGTCTATTCCTCATGTAAATATTATGGTTCTTCAGTCAAAGTTACCCTAATATCCCCACTCGCAGCTGCAGGGCCCAACTCGAAAGTCGTTAGTAAATGTACGTGACGTATTCCTTGATCTTTTCAAACACTTCAAGGTTGCCACTCTAGAGTAATGCTATGCAACATCCACCTATCCAAGCCCGTCGAATACCACAAGGCTTTTTCAACGGCATGCAAAATGGTGCCCAGGTGAGTCGTCTGCATTTTTGACCAGTGCTTGTTCTTACCTCTATACTTTCAGTCCTCTGCAGCACACGATACCCATCCTCGTTCTCCTGTACAACGCCCTCGCAGTACTCGAGCACCCCTTCTCGAACGCTTTTCGTCGCTCTTCCGCCACTCTCGCTCCGACACCGATGGAGCTATGGAACTCCAGCAACGCCCAACACAGTCCATTTTCTCTCGCGGTCCTCCTATTGTCCAAGTTTCTGTAGTACGGGACAAAGAAGCACGTATTTCTTCGCGTGCGTTTCGCGTCGTCATGATTTAATCATTTCTATCCAGGCTTTGTTTGTTGCTCAGCCGGCACAGAAAACACAGCAGCAAGCCCAATCCCACAGCCAGGGATCGTCCACAACGCTGCCTGCTCCATGTACAAATGCCGCCACACCAGGTGCAAAACCTGCGCATTCACAACTCGTACGATTGTTAGCTCATCTCGTGCTCTTTCTCTGCTGCGCATCCCCTCAACACGCCACACAACCAACACAGCAGCAATCGCAAGGCCAAGTGCAGACCCATGCCATATCGTTGCAAGCACAGCACCAGCAAGGTCAATCGCAAGGTCAACCCCAGACTCAGGCGTCATCACCGCAGACTCAGCCTGCTGCCCCCTCCACTTCCGCGACACCGACTGCTCTTAATGCTCATACTACCGCGCCAGGTGCAGCCAGCAGGCAGCCACGCCCCCTTCCATTGCGGACCCGTTTTGTTCTTTTTCTCTGCTGTGCATCTCTCCCGCATGAAGATGGGCACTAACACTGCAGCATCTAGACACCTATATCATCTTTGCAGTTCTTTTGTAGTCATTGTTACCTCTTTGTTCACGCCGAGAATGTGTGTATTTTATCTCACCACTTCCTCAGTCAGTTTCAACGCTATGCCACAGAGCCTCCCTTTTAATCTCAAGCTCCACATAATAAAGGAGCGAGTTTATAAACACCGATCTACAGCCGTCGAAATGAACTTACAAGGTAGAGATTAGCATAAGGTGTATACGTCACTGACGTTTATTTACATAATTTGCAAGTACCTCGGAACCAGCATCTTCTGTAGGGCCTCCTTCATTGAAAGCCTTATATTTGCTCTGGCGGCGCAGTGGTTGGTAGGTGTTCCCAAGGATCGGTTGCGGCGAAGGCAATGCACCTCCCCTAGCGCATTTTTCACTCGACGAAAATTGGTGTAGGTGTAAACGGCGAACGCCCGTCTCCGTCCTGACATCCCCTGAAGCCAGGAGAATGATCTGTATTGCATCATCGTAAGTCTTGAGGCGCAGATGTCCCAAATCAACGCCTCCCTGGTGAAACCACTCGTTTCCTCTCCCACAAGATATTCACAATCAGATCTCTGGGTGACCTTGATAAACAAGGTAAAATTCATTTATGAGGCCGAGAAAATCTGACACTACAAGACCCACTACACGACGTAGCGGTAACATTCATACATTGTTACAAATCATCCAAGGAACACGAAAAAAATACTAGCAGCAATCAGATGTTACAAGCACCATTGGCCGACTCGGAGTCACGCTCAATACCTATGTTCGTGTTGTCAATTCGCAAGGAAATATACTCGAGAGCCGGCTCACCCGACGAGTTTCCCGAGGCTGGTAAGGCTGAAATGAGACAGGCGTTTCCATGTTTCGCGAATCCGAGGGACACGCGGCGCCCCAGAGGGCTTGTCTATCAAGAAGACCCAGTAAGACAGTCATTCCAAGTGAAGAGACCAAATAAAAGGTGAACTTGCGCTGATCACAGTATCGGCTGGCGCTAACGTTCCAACTGGTACAACCTTCAGCTGCACAATGCTCAACCATAGCGATTCGTATGATGTAGTATGATGTTGAGATAACAAGATCGGTTTGCGTTACAATTGCCTTCATGCAGGTGGATTGGCCAGATTATTTATACGGCGGCGGAGTGAGGCACGCCACACCTTGACTGTGCCAAAATTCCAGTCGCGCGCCGCTCAAGCCCTGGGTCAAGGTATTCCCGTCGATATCTCTTTAGCAAGCCTTGAGTAGTACGGCCAGTGGGAACATTGACCTACATTGATAAACGTATCGCCAACAAGTACTGATGCGCCGCGTATATCAATCACTGAGCCTCTGATGGGCCCTTGGTGGCCGGACCATTTTGGATCGCTTGGGAATTGCGCAAGCTCAAGTTACTTTCTTATTGGACGTCAATATCTGGCAATAGCGATTATGGGCTGCTTCGACCCGCCCGCCACATCCATTTTGATGCGTGATTGATGGATATCATGGATGACTTCGACTTCGACCGCTCATATCCATGTATCACCTAATTCTCACTGGAATAGTGCTCGCCGTACTGGAAAATTATTTTTATAGGCAAAGACGTTGGGCGAAACTTTTCCGATGAGTTTGTGACGGCTCATTCCAATTCCCTCACCAATATGTTCAGCAAAATGAGGAGCGACTATATGTTACTGCCCATGTACTTATAAAGTGCCAATTCGCGATAAAGTCTGTTACAACACGGTGACATAGCAGGTACGTACGATTACAATGTACGGCGGGGAGTCGGGTGGAAGTCTCAGCTAGTGCACGACTTCGTTGTCCAATAAAACCTGAAGAGCATGTTCAGATTGATACATCCGCAGAGCATCAGAACGCCATGTCTCCCACTCCCAACATTCGTTTCCCAACAACTGAAAAAGTCCCTTCATATGTGGCTTGCACGCCTCGGGACGATCGCCCTTGTCAAGGATGAATGAAATTCGGTGATAGGCACGTCCATGACGAACACACAACGCCATATCCGACCGACCAAGCGAGTCGAATATCCTTGCAAGTTCCTCTTCATCCTGTGACAGCAGGTTGTTACCTTCACGAAATGCGAGTGGCAATAACATCAAAGGCGCAGCAAACGCGAATGATTTCGCAACAACTTTTGACCACTCCCAATCGATGATGCCAAGGACATCAAGTTGGTCGTTGACGAGTATGTGGTCGCCCTTATCATCTTGATGGCGCAGACAAAAGATTTCACTGTTCATCGATTCGGCTGACAGGATGCGGGGATAGGTATCCAGCAGAGTGCGATATATGAGGTAGGATGTTACAGGATCATCGACACCCCACTGAGAAGATTCGATGAGGCGAAGATGGCAATTAATTGTGTGATCTAGATGTTGACGAAGGCTGGTGAACGGGCCTAGTAGATCAAGTTTCTGGGAATAATTCGGTTCAAATATCACGCGATCCGCAAAAGCACCAATAGACTCATGCGGCTGAATAATAGAACCGGTTTGTCGAAACGAATGGTGATCGAGTGTGATGAAGATGTTGGCTAGTTGATGGAGTACCCGATAACGCTGGTCGGAACCTAAATCATACCACTCGAGTGGGGAAGCTTGCAACTTATCCATCAGGATATAGTTGACATTGACACCGTTTGAATCGGCTGTTAGGCCATATCCGTGGACGGTGGGAGTTGGCACTCCGATGCGGTTAAGATACACCAATGTCGCGAATTCACTGAGCAAAATGTGATTTTGCACAGCTGGGGGAGGTGTGACTGCGGTTGTTCGTTGAATACGAGCGAGCCAGACAACGTTATCGTCAAATAAAATATCGAGATGAACGTTCATTCCCCCCATCATCTTTGAAAGCTTAGGGCGGTTGGCTGTAGCTGCGATGAGAGCTGGAATGGTGCACGGAATATCATTGCGAAGAGATGATGCAACGTTTGCTAGCTGAATGGGACTGATGCGCTTTTGAAGCGCCACGAGTTCAATGGTTTCTGTCTTCACGAAGGCTTTGCAAAACGCATCCCAGTCCTAAAATTCATTGATTGAGCAGGAAAATGAAAGGGTGGCTTGGACTAACATCTTCGGCCTTGGGGCAATCGTGAAAAGGAGGGCTTCGGTGTTCTAAACAAAGACGACGATGACAGCAACCCATAGCAATGCTGTACCTGACTGGCGCATCGTGGCAGTCAAGGACATCGCAAGTGAGCATCTCTGAAGCAAACTACTCCCCATCTAACATATGCAAGGACAGAAGGTTTGATCCCACGGAAGCAATTCGCGTGACTCCCAGGCGCGCTCACTCCACCATTCCTGTCAGTTTGGGCTTACTCCGACAGATCATCAATCAGTGGCGTGCGCCAGCGGACAAGACAACATTAGTGGTGCATCACCAAAATTACCGAATCTAGACATCACATGATATGTTCAATTTTCTGACGCCGTCAATTGTACATACACGTCA
Source organism: Suillus weaverae (assembly GCA_016767475.1). NCBI lineage: Eukaryota > Fungi > Basidiomycota > Agaricomycetes > Boletales > Suillaceae > Suillus > Suillus weaverae. The sequence continues at coordinate 660,242 of MU179298.1, forward strand.
TATCCGACATTTCAAATATCCTCGCGACACGCTGACATCAAACATACCATCTGTCAGACATATACCAGACATATCCCATGTATTATATAGAATAAATCTAAGCACATATGATGAAAAATGACTGAAAGCTAAGTAAAGTACCTACAGGGCGCCATAGCCTTCCTCCATAAGTATATTATCATCAAGTTCCTCAC